>JAFBJS010001105.1:733217-838369 GCA_016785265.1 Paraplagusia blochii | reverse complement strand
GGCGTTTACTTGCTATTTATCTTATTTCACTCAACTCCTCCATCCATCTGCTCATCATCTGTCTCCTGATTGTGGACAGGGAGTCAAAGTATCGTGTGTCTGTGTGGGACATACTGCGCTCTGTGTTGCTGAAGGCTCCTCTGATGGAGCCGCCCACTCTCATCTCTCCGTCTGACAGGTCCTCCAGGTCCAGCAGACGGATGGGAATGGGCTGGCGGCAGAGCTGATAGCTGACCGGCTGGTCATTGAGCGTCACAGACCTGGTGATGACCAGGACATCCTGGAACAGAAAGACGTGGAGCTTCTGGACCGAGACACAGGGAGAGAAGGAAATGTTAGTGAACATCTCACACTCCAGACCTGATAAAAGTGGTGTCTCCTAAACCTACTGACCAGTCCTCTGTTGTTCTTCAGCTCTCCGTGGCAGCTCAGTGTCTTGGACCGGTCGATGAGTTCGTCTTTCCGTCCTTCCTCCGTGTACAGCAGACGGTCTTTGTAGTACTGACACTCGGACTCACCCGTACACCGGTTGATGTCCGCAACCACGTTCTGGACCATTTGCATCTGCAGACGGAACACCTTGAATTTGAGGTCTGAACTTTAGTTTTGACAGAAATACATTTTCTTGGCAGTTTCTTACCGCCTCCTCCAAGTGCTGCCGATCCGGGTGGTCGTTCGGCGTGTGCTTCAGGATCTCCCTGAGCAGCAGCGGGTATTTTACCAGTCTGCTCCGAGGAATGTCCAGGAAATTCCAAAGGTCCAACTTCCTACTGAAGGGTGACTGAAGACATCGCTGCAGGAAGTCCTGGACCCGTCGATCCTGCTTCTTCTGGTCCAGCAAGGACTTGGCCTTCACTTGGTTGCTGCAGTATGGAGTGTAGGAGGACAGACAGGGCAGCTGCAGGGGGAGGACATGAAGTTGTTACATCAGAAGGTCGGAGACAAATCTTCATGTTCATCAATGTATGTTTAAGTGGATACAAACACTGACCCAGTCAGTCAGGATGTGTCCTACATGTTCTGTGGAACCATCAGGTTTTCTGGCGTCTCTCAGGCGACTCAGCAGGTCTGAAGAGGAGATGAAGACAAACCAGAATCAGAGATCAGTCCCTGAACTATTGAATTTTTCAGATTTTGTTTCCAGTGTCAGGTCGTTTCTTATCAACCATTAGACCCAAGAATTCCAGTCAAACTGACTGAAGGTTGTGACTCCATGGTCCAACGAGACCTTCTTTAAAGAAAGAAGCTCTGACTCACCTTCATGCAGAGGTATCAGCGAGTCCAGATTTCCAAAGATCTGGTTCAGCTCTTGCTCAGTCATGATTGACAGCTTCAACATTGGGTCACGGTAGGCCTTCAGCACCAACACAGATTGTTATTATATTTGTGGTTGTTAACAGTAAAAATGAGTCCATGAAATAAAAGGGTTCTCACCTTCTTGGCCAATCGTAGATCCTCCACCAAGTCTTGTTCGCCCTGAGCCAACTCAAAAATGGCCTACAAGAAAAGACAGAACTCAGATTAAGATTTTGTTGAAGTCATTTCTCGTCACTCAAAGTCCAACAGGGGTCGCGATCTCCTCACCTCCTGTCGTTTTATCTCTTTTGGGCTCAGAGTTTGAGTCGCTCCCAGATGAACGTCGAAGGTCTCGCTCCAAAGTTTGCTGTCCCTGCGCTTGGCAACTGGTGCAGATGCCAGAGAATTCCTGGGCGTCACGGTGGAGGAGGACGGATTGGTCACCGCGATGGTTCGCACCTTCATCGTCGCAGTGGGAGGGGCAGGAGGTGGAGATGTTTTCTTGTTCTGACTGTCATTACGAAGGCTGATGGAGCGCTGTCCAGGTGAAGAAACACATAAAAACATAAAATCCTGGTTGAGTTGAATCTTTAGATCAGATTTTTTGTTAATATTCAGTTAATATTCCATGAGAAACAATAGTAAAACACTACACAACATCAACATCACAAAAAAAGTCTGTCTGCGTCTGTTTTCTTGGAGAATCTGAGGTCTGTGCCCACAGTGCAGTTCCCTGACTTACCTGCAGGGTCAGGCCAATCCTCTTCAGCGGGGTGGTTTTGACAGGAGGCAGCAGACTGGCCAGCGATGCCACCCGAGATACTGGTTTACTGCGCTTGGTGCTGGGCTCCTGGGAGAGAAGAGGAGATAAATCTCATCAGGTCAGTCAGAAAAACAAGAGAAAGTGGAACAAAGTCCTGACGACTTGAACAGAACCTTTATCATCATGATTTATGATTCATTTATCTTCATCCTCGTATCAGTCTCCACCACAGCCACCCAAATCACACTGCTCCACACTGTCAGCCTCCCTGTGAGTGGTGAGCCCACAAGAAGTGATCTGGGTCAGGAGCTTTGCTCAGAGCTCCTGGTAGCTGGTGGATTCGAACCTGAAGCCCTGCAGACCCAAGTCCGCTTCCTTAACCACTGGTCCACCATTGCAGACAGGAAATCTCATAATATGACAATTATTAAGGTTAGGAAATGAGTTAATGCAGAGTCCAAATAACCAAATTAACCAGAATCTCAGAAACTGATCAGATTTTGACCCCAATTTAATTGGCAGTGAAATAATGATCAGTGATCAGTAACTATGTCAGAAGTACAAACACACACACACACACACACACACATCTCCCATCTGCCCCGGGGCCCACAATCAGCTGACACACTGCTCTGCAAAATGTTCTCTGAGCCTAAACTTAGAAACCAGCTGATCAATAACACCAGGCTGTTCATCTGTTTTTACATTTGTTTCCATCACAGTTAAATAACACTTTTAAAGATGTGCGTCCAGGAGGTCACTGTGTTTTCACTGATGACACTGTAGCATTGGTTGAAGACATAACCTGTGCTGAAGGACGGAGGGGACAGACTTTTATTTGACCAACAAACTTCTAGATTTGGTTTGTCTCTAGTTTAACCCTTGATTTATTGAGGTATTCGGTGAAATACGTTCATACTTTAATGTACAATACACAATTATTAGACCACCGTGCATTAATATCATGATAACAACAACAACAACTCACGAGAGTTGAATTTCAGAGCTGATATTTAGCTTTTTTTATGATGAAGTAGAAAATAGAAAATAAATCACTTTAGTTCTTTGATCAATGACATTGTAAAGAGAAAAAACATATTTCAATTGTTCACTCTTTTCCTGTTTTCATTGTATTCTTCAGATGATTTACCATTAGTGGAACCAGGAATTAAAATTATTGATAAATAAAGATGTTCTTAGAGTTGTTTCCCAATTTCAATCCCACCCGTGAGTCCTTTCTTACCTCCACCTGTTTGCCCATGCTGCTCTTGTCTGTGCTGAACTCCACACAGCATCCAGACCTCAACTGTTCTAACAACAGGCGGAGAAAATCTGGGCTGTAACCACGCTGCTTCTATCTACGACCCGCACAGGTCCAACCATGTCCAGAACCAGGTAGAATCCAGAAATATATTTATTTTAAAAAGCTGCAGTGGTAAAAAAAATTAACATCCAGGAGGAGACTGTGGAAGTGTTCACTCAGTTTCATCCATTTAGAAAAAGTGATGCTGAAAACCCCTGTGATGTCAGAGTTACAGCTCAGAACCTTCTACAGCAGCTTCTCCAGAAAGTCCAGGTTGATCTCCAGATAAAAGGTAGAAATGTCATCTTAACAGAGAGTCCAAGAACTGAATTCCTGAATCCAGCTCCTCGGTCTGCCTTGTTTTTTGAATTCTGTTTCTCCCTTCTCTCAGTGAAGGTTGTATTAACAATCCTCCCTCTCTCTCTCCCTCCCTCTCTCCGTGACTCACCCATTGGCTTACTCACTTTCTCACTCACTCCCTGCACATCCTCTCTGCTCTCCTGCAAATATAAACAAATCTTCTTTTTCTTTTCTGTATCCTTGACTAAGAAATAAAAACCAAATGTCCTTCATCATTGATAAGGACGTCTGATTGATGGTTGTTTGCACTGAAATCACTTCCCACACTGTTACTGGGAACAATCTCCAAAATAAAAAGCGCTGGCAATAAAATCTGACCAGACATTGTCCTCTCAGGGTGGGGTTGTCCCGCTGACACAATGGCATCTTCTTCAGTGGGTGAAATTAGAAGTTTATCTCAGTGGAAACAATGTGAGTTCCCCAAAGACAGGAACGCGCCACAGTCGACACCAAAGACCAGGCCTGAGGCTGAGGATCGTCATTGTTTCAGTGGACACCCAGGTGTCGACAATACAGAGAAATATCACAATATAACCATACACACTTCATCATCATGGTAAACCCCCCCTGAAAGGCAGAGTTTGGGATGAGTCTCAGACTGTGGATGTTCTCACATGAACCAGAGCAGAAACCAACTGGACAAAAACCCTGATTTCTGACTGAAATCGTCTGGAATATCACTAAAATGTAATAACATTTTAGTGCCTAGGGTGAGATAATGATTTGACTCCCCCTATTGAGCTCTGATTGTTATTGATTCCTTTACTGAGATTAAGTTACAGCATCACTCACCCCCCTCCCATCAGCCTGCACCACCACATTAAAAAGAATCTGTATGTTTGTAAAAGCTGAGAAACTGTATTATTTAAAATAATAATAATTATTATTATAATAAATTGGTTTTATATAGCGCCTTTCAAGTAACCCAAGTTCGCTTTACAATTATTGAATCCACTGTATCTACCCAGTTAGTGCACAAGTTTAACTCACTAAGTTATGGCAGATTATGATGGAACTTAAACTTAAAAAGACAGAAAAATGTCTGAATTTATATGTATATGTCTTCTTAACATCATAAATCTATAATAATATATGTTTATGCAGGGAGTTCAGCTCAGTCACTGTCTTTTCCGTGGGACAAAGACCTGGTAAAGTGAGATCAGTGTCTTTTGTCTGAGCAGCTTCTGTGTGTCATTCTTAAAAGATAAACCTCCGACCGGAGGGACATGAAACACACCTCATGACTGGTCGACCGTATGAGTCAGGCCATTGTCTGAGAAGAGGAGACTTCAGTGGACGCCCTGGGACAACAGCTGATCCCAGAAAAGACTCAAATCTGCTGCTCACAGATTATTTTTGACTCAAATACACAGCACTGTAGATACTGGTGTTTCATGATGAGCTCATGATTTACCTTGAGCTTGAAAAAAAATAAAACAACTGACACACACTGTCCATAAACCTGTGATTTTTGTTTAAGGTCTAGTTTTCTGACACGATAAACTGAACTTGAACCTTTCATTCAGGTCAAAACAGTTTTTTCTACTGTTTTAGTTGCTGTTAGTTCACAGGTTGGAATCAATCACTTGTAATTAACCATGTGACCCAGAGGGCTGTTTTTAATTAGCTGCTGATATTATCAATAACTTCTCTCTACTGGTGTCCAGTAGAAACCATCAGAGTGACAACGAGTGTTGAGTCAGAAATATGACATTTATCTACAGCTGATTTGTAGCGGATTTGAACCTGTAAAACACACCATATTTTGAGTCTTCCTGTGGGTGGTGAGCCCACAAGACGCTATCTGGGTCGGGAAGATGCTTCAGGTTTGAAGGTGAATTCAAACCAGAACCAAGACCACTTCCTTAGCCACTAGGCCACCATTGCCGACGTGCGAGGAAACGTTTTCTAAAAATTTAAAAATCTAAAATGTCTAGATGCCTATTGAAACTCCTTAACCAGCTGCTGGGTTACCACTGAGGTCCACTGAGCAAGGCACCGTCCCCACCCACTGCTGCCCCACTGTTCACTGTGGTGATGGGTTAATTGCGGAGGAGAAATTAGGTTGTGTGCAGTGGAGTGGGTCACAATGACAAGATGTTTGATTTCCTTTCCTTCTGAACTTACAAAAGTTTCACAATTCTCATTTATATCACAACACAAACTGATTAAAAATATATCATAATGCATATATATGGTTATAATCTGATTTTTTTCATATTTAATTGTAGTTATTCTAAATGTAGGTTATATGCTGTGGTTATTCTCTGTCATAGTTAGAAAAACTCAAATTAGTTTACAAAGAATGATGAATGTTCGTAATTTATGTCTTTATTTTATGAGTTCTGATTTAGTTTGTTTTAAAACATTAATCCTATACAGAATGGAAACAAAACTGAATCAAAATTTCATTATTAATTGTTTCTATTAATAAAAGGCAGTGGTTTCCAAAGCCTCTGACCTTGACCCCTCAGATAAGTTCAGGTCTGCAGGTCCTGGTTTCACAGTAAGAGCACAATATGCCCGTGTATGAGTCAGTGACCAGCAGTGGAGAAACAATGGGGCGTCCTTTGTCCACCAGAGCTGGTCTGGACCAACGTTACACTGATGATTTGTTTGTCACACTGGAGTGTATTGAACAGGGTGGACATCCTGTGTAGGACTGAGCCGAGAAGGAAACGCCCGGGAAGGAACGGGCTGTTGGCAGACGGCTAAAAATACACACACACACACACACACACACACACACACACACACACAGGGGAGGTCAGACACCAGGGCTGGTCACCCCACAGGGTGTACAACAATTTACAGTCAGATACACAATGTTAACTTTGGAAACTCACAACATATGGATGGTCGATTTGTCCAGTTATGACAAAGTCTTACAATTCATTCTAGCTTTTAATATATTTGAGGTAAGTTTCATTAACCCCTTATGGGGGTGACAGATGATCCGGGGACACCCTGGACAGTGACTTGTCCACCGCTGGGGACACATACTCAGAAACAACCATTCCCACTCACACATTTTTCAAGTCGATTAAAACACGACACGATCGAACGTAACACGTCTGACTCATGCAGCCAGAACTGTTTTAGATAAAAGCCTCTGCCAAATGTAACGTATTTTTATTGAAAATATAAAAAATATTATAAAATTAAAGATGAAGAGGAAGAAGAAGTCAGGAGTGGGAGATGCAGGGATGCAGATTCTCTCTGAGAATAATGTTCAGCCAACAAAAACTCTAGTACTCATCAGTGATGATGCACAACTTTGGTCGCACAACCCGAACCAAAGAATCAGAATCCATCGCTCAAACTCTCCAAATAAATGACAACATTTAGAGAAAATTAGTGTTTTACTCACATTGATGTCCAGGCTGCAGAGACTGAGGGAGTCTGCATCTTTGCTGTCCTGCTTCCTTTTTTTCTGCAGCAAACAAAACACAGCAGCAGGAGTTAATGGGACTGGATTGACTCTTTATTCCACTTTTATATAAATATGAAGAAAATGAGACTTTTTTACATTTTTTCATGTTTTTAACTTTATTTGTCAATAAAAAACAGAAAAACAAAAAAAGAAGAATCTAGGGTGGTGAAAGAAAAAACTGAATAAATATGAATAGAAGAATATTAGGTAAAAAATAAAAGGCACAGCCAATTAGTGTGGCTCAAGATCAGAGGAGGGCAGAGGGGTTAAAGGGCTGAGAAAAGAGGAGGTGGAGGAGGAGTGGGAGGTGGAGGAGGAGAGGGGTAAAGAGTAGGAGGAGGATGTTGAGATCAGAGTAGTGGAGAATTAACAACAATCCCAGGAAGTCTGCTGTTTGTTCACTATTGTGTGGAGAAGTTGTTGTTGTTGCCCGGGCCTTATATAACCTGGCAGACTCTACCTTTAATTCCTCATCACTACAGCCAATCCAACAGAGGAAGAGGAGGAGGCCACAGCCCCTCAGGCCGCCCCCATGCCCATATATAGACTGTTGGCTTTATAACATAAATTTTATAACAGTAAGGAAGTGAAAAAACAAGTATAAAACTCGTTGCCCATCCTTCCATCCTTGTGTTCATGCTCAGTTAAATTTGGGTAGGAAGATTTTGTAGGTAGCAAAATATTTCAGAACACCGGAAAATTAATTTTCCCAGACATTTATGTGACGCAAAAAAAAGGTTTGGGAACACTGCTGTGAGATATTTCATATTGAGATCACCCTCATGTTATTTATGTTAACAGTAATGTCAAATTCTGTGCAATATTCAGCTAACATGACTTTTGTTTCTTTTTTGGGCCAAAAACAATATTATGAATTACATTTTTTTTCGTTTTATCTTTTTGAGGTATAATGCCTCTTAGCTATTTTGGCTGAGTTCCTAGTTTGGTCGAACCTGCAGGCATTAGCGTGCTAACATTGAGTCACCTTTGTTGCAAATTTGACAAACCAAGCATTTAGACAATTTAAGCTAGGTTTCTTTGATGTTACCTGCAGTCACTAATGTTTTTAGGTTTTGGTTACAATAGTGACCCAGAAATGAGATAAGTCTCCATCTAAACACATCTGCACAGAGAAGGTTACAGTCAATCTAAGTAATAAAAACACCAAAAAAGTAAATGCAGCAAATATAGATGTGAATTCAAGGAACCTGCTGTAGAGCTGAGGTTCTTACAGTCAATTCAAACCCTGTCACATCTTTGACCTGGAGTCAGATGGAGTTCCTGGTCATGAGTAATGATTAACTCACTGACTAAGTCAGATCACCTTGATCACTGAAGTAAAGGGGGAAATTCTCTTCTGATGGAGGAAGCACTCACCCGGTAATAAACAAAGAGACAGCAGCCCATCATCAGGACCAGATCTGCTTCTCAAACACAGCTCCAAGGATAAAAAACCTTCTCTACAAACATCTGCTCTTCACCATCTAGCAGGAAAACATGAGTTTATCCCAGAGTCACATTGGATCTTCTTTTTCGTCTACCATCTAAATCCACTTTTTCTCCGACTTTCTTTACTCCTGGTTTCTCTCGTCTCCTTCGCGTCGCTTTCCTTTACAGTCACATTTTAGGTTTCCTTCTCTCCTAAGCTTCTGTTGTTCCCTCGTCCTGGATTCCCCAGATGATGCTCCTCTCATCCTCTGTCAGAATCCTTTTCTTTCTTCTTCTGTTCTTCTCACTTCGCCTTCGTTGCAGCTGCCGTCCTCCGTCGTCCTCCTGCAGCTCATCAGGTCATGGTGTGAGTGGATCTACAGACCCTCAAGAACAGGAACCCGGCACAATGCCTGTGTATGCATATGTGAGTGTGTCTATGTGTGTTCAGTCTGTCCCCGCTGGACAAACAGGAAGTGACAGCCATTGGGGGAAACAGGTGTCTATAAATAGGAGCTGCAGGAGACACGGAGACACCAGTGGTGGACACTTTGACATACAGAGATCATAAACTCTGGGTTTTAAGAGCTCTTGGGTTTTTTTTTCCAGCTATTGTTTACGCTCTTACATAATTAATGGGTTAACCATCACAACAAGGTCTAAAAATGGCGTCCAGGGTCAGACAGTTCAAACCATCGCTCCCGTGACTCCATCTGTACCTGCACAAAGACCTGAAGACGAGCGAACCATCGGCAACAAAGAAACTTGTTGTAGCTGAGATCGGAGTCAATTTAAAAATAATTTTAATATATAATATAATATTAATATGTTCTTATAATTCAATATATCTATTTTTCAATTCTCAAATGCAATTCATCACTTCTTGTCCGCTGTGTTGCCTGTGAGTTGGTTTCTTATTTGCTCCGTTCTATTGGTTAAAAGCCATTTTTGGTTTCCTGTTGTTGTTATGATGCAGTAAATAATATCAGATGTTTATGTGGGAGACCTTGTCCTTACCCCTCTGAGGGACCAGCCATTAGGAGGGAAGAGGGAAGGAGGAAGTTTCCTTCGGCCACTTCGACCTGACAGAAAGACACGTAGAAGGGAAGGAGACATTAGAGAAGGACAGGGGAGAAGACAGGGAGGACAGGAAGATTGTTTTAGAACCAGTTTCTCAGCAGGGACTTTAACACTGTCTTCATAGTCTGACTTCCAGGCATCGTTCCACAAATACAGACTGAAAGAAATATTTCACTCAGGTCAGATCTGTATTTATGATCCATAAAAAACTGTTTCGTGATCTTTTTAATGGATTTGTTTCAGAATATATTGAACATTTAGACGTGAAGGTATTTTTGTATTGGGGTTTCATCTCCATCTAGTGGTTTTTACCTGTCATTACAACAAGCCCACAGCAAGTTAAGACCGTGAACAGTGAAGACCTTTTGACCTTTTTCTAATAATGTATAAACAAATAGTATGTTGTGTAAAGTAATATAGATTATATACTATATTGTCTCTAAATATCGGGATGGACTATTTTAGAGTGAACCAGAAATCACCCCTCTGAGGGACCAGCCATTAGGAGGGAAGAGGGAAGGAGGAAGTTTCCTTCGGCCACTTCGACCTGACAGAAAGACACGTAGAAGGGAAGGAGACATTAGAGAAGGACAGGGGAGAAGACAGGGAGGACAGGAAGATTGTTTTAGAACCAGTTTCTCAGCAGGGACTTTAACACTGGCTTCATAGTCTGACTTCCAGGCATCGTTCCACAAATACAGACTGAAAGAAATATTTCACTCAGGTCAGATCTGTATTTATGATCCATAAAAAACTGTTTCGTGATCTTTTTAATGGATTTGTTTAAAAATATATTGAACATTTAGACGTGAAGGTATTTTTGTATTGGAGTTTCATCTCCATCTAGTGGTTTTACCTGTCATTACAACAAGCCCACAGCAAGTTGAGACCAAAAACAGTGAAGACCTTTTGAAAACATGTTTTTTTCTAATAATACATAAACAAACAGTATGTTGTGTAAAGTAATATAGATTATATACTATATTGTCTCTTAAAATCGGGATGGACTATTTTAGAGTGAACCAGAAATCACTGTAACTCTAATAAAGTGTTAGTCTGACTTTACGTCAATGGGAAATGACATGATAAAACTTCAATAAATGTACAGATTATACTGTGTATCCAATGTCCCTCCTCTGAACATGTCCAAATCATCTCAATCTGTCTTCTCTAGCTTCTTTTTCTCCAAACCTTCCTGTCTGTGTTGTCCCTCTAATCACCTCATTCCTAATCCTGTCCATCCTTGTCTCTCCTAAACCTCAGCATCTTTAACTCCTCCACCTCCAGCTCTGTCTCCTGTCTTCTGTCTATTCCTAGTGTTTCTAATCCATCCATCATGGCTGGTCTCACACCGTCCTGTGAACCTTTGCCTTCACCTTAGCGTCTCTAGCGTGCCTTCACCTTAGCACCTTAGAGTCTCTTCTATCACAGGTCACTCCTGCCTTTGTTTGCACAAAACATAAAGCAAAAAAATATATATTTTTCTTACCAATGTCTTCAATTGCTGGGGGTACATTTATTTTTTTTATGGTTTGTTGACTTGATGAAAAAAATATTTTCAGTAGGAGGTTCTTATTGCATAACAGAATATAACATTCCAAATGAATGACTTCCACAGTATTGTTTTCTGGTAGCGCTAGTTTGAAAGTACTTCCTGTCTTCTTCTTCCTCTTCTTTTTTTAATCAATAAAGTAGTTCTGTTCTTGGGGCTGATCGGCTGATTCATATTTGATGATTCCAACATGGCAGGAATGCTGGACAGCTGGTCTGATGACATCAGCTCCCAGCCTGTGTGTCCACTGGTCCTCTGAAAGTCTGCACTGGTTAAAAATAAAACTGGAAAAAACTCCACACCTATCAGTGCCGGATGTCAATAGAGGAATCCACTCACACCCTGGGGTTCACATCAGAGCGTATGTGTGTGTAAGAGAAGGAATTCACTTCAAGTATCATCTTTAACATATGAGTCATGTGACTATGACTAATTCATTCCTATAAGTAGCAGCTGTTTTTTCCAATGAGGAAAGTGATCCCGCCCCCAAACGCGTGTACGGAGATTATTCCAATCAAAGGTGAGTTGACGTCAGCCTGATCTTCCTCAGTCTCACTGTAAACACCAACGTGTAAACAGAACAATCAGTGTTTGTGTCCTGACTTCTGTTGGACTAACCCATGGTCTGGATGGAGTGTTTCTGTGTCACTAACGTCCAATCAGTCCGTTGTTCAACGGCGGTGAATCAACAGACACATGACTGCACGCGACAGTAGTTCTTTGTTTCCTGTCCTGATCCCAGAGACACTGTCCTGCAGCTACACACAATCACACACATGAGACGTTGTCTCTCACTGCACTACAGAGCTGAAGACATCTGTCCATCCAAGACTCATCCATTCATCTCTCCCTGCTGATCCTGGATCATTTATAATATCATGAAAACCAAAAGTGTCAGATAAATGTGTAAAACAAACCAAAATATCACAATAAACTTATTTATTTTTGCAGCATCAACTTGGTTTGACTGTTTCACTGCCATAAATAACCCTTAATCTCTGAAATATTTTCCTACCTATAAAATCTTCCTACCCGAGATAACTGCATGCACAAAACAAGGGTTTCCTAAGTGCAACCAGCCTATAATTTGCTCCTACCTAAAAATGTATTTTTTCTGCTGAGCATTATTCCCATCATGTCTCAGAGAGAAAGTGTGTCTCACACTACCAGCTTTGATTACATTACATCATATTACCTTACAATACTTTGGCAGACGCTTTCATCTACAGCAGTTCTGTCTACAGGAGTCAGACGTGTCAAATATGATCACAGTACAGTGTAACCAGTTCAATCACACCTGATCATAGAACCATGTAAACTGATCTTCCCTGCACTTCACTCACACCGTGTGAGCAGATTGATTGCAGCCACGATTGGTAAAAAATCCCACAGTGTACGCCTGAGATCACATGGTCAAAGGACCTTAACACTATGGTATCTCAAGGTACCTGCAGAGACCCAGCCCTAGATGTAAAGGTGTGGTAAAGTATTAGAAAGTACACAGCGTTCTGATGTAACAACAGTGACTTTTTCTCCTGAGTGATAACCTCTGTGCTTCAAACAACACTGACAGCAGAAAGTACGTCCTATAAAAGGAACATTATATAAGAGAGAGGAGTTAAGGTTGAGAACAAAGTACATTAACACTGGTATAACCTGCACTTCAGCATAGTGGAGACACAATCAGAGAAGGAACAAAGACTGAGCTGCAGCAGCAGGAGCAGCAGCAGGAGAACCACATTCCTCTCACCTCCTGTTTCTCACCAGTTATTAGGACAGATATTGTCGGCTGTACATACTGTAGTGTCAAAAAAAACTAAAATGTCCGAGGACCTGATGCAAACCCTTTTGGCATTTTAAAACCTATCATAGATTAGTTTATAAACTTTACAAATTATATTATAAATAAATAATATTACTATATTAGGTCTCAAACTCAGGCCCGAGGCCCAAATCTGGCCCGCAGTGTAATTATATTTGGTCCGCAAGATCATATTAAATATATACTGGAGTTGTCCCACCAGTAATATAGGCCTGGAGCCATGCAGTTTTTCAAGAGCTCCGGCCACTAGGGGGCCTGGTAAAAAGCTTTTCGCCCCAGCGATATCTTGCTAGGAGCCCCAGGAGACTGCTCTGGCAAGTACGATTTTTATTTTTACATTTTTTATTGACCAAGCAAAGGCCTGCGACCCACTGAAAACCAGTCCACGCACCACTTTTGGATCTCGAACCATATATTTACATCATTTATGGTGCACATGAATGCTGCATCCCTCAGTTCCATCCCATAGTTTACTGATGTTTGCTAACCAGGCTTTAGAGATGCAGTGTAACACAATGATGGGTCAAAATAAAATAAAAAAATAATGGAAAGATGATTTTTCACAGGCAGATGATCAGATCTTTGTGCTTGAATTAACAGTTTGATCACGTGGACACTCCTGGTTGACTCAACATGCCTAAACTCCAGCTAGATTATCAACTTCTGACACACACACACACACACTGCTAAGAGACTTCCCATGATGCACCTCTGTCTTCCCTCTTTGTCTGTGAATGTTGTTCATTCTGTTCTCATTCTTTGGCAACAGGAGCAATAACATTTATCATAACGACTATGATTAACTAAGTCATACAACTTAATGAGGATTAATTCTCAGATCTGTGTATTTTTTTTTTATGTTTTCCCCATTGAGGGCGTGACGGCCACTTTCTTTCACACGGACCGATGTAGACTCAGCTCTTTGGCACCGTCTCTGTCTCTGACACAAACGGTTGAACAAAAACAGCTCCACCCTTCTCCACTCTGTGTTCCTGCCCTTGAATCAGGACAGTTGGTTTGGATACAGAAGGATGGACGGGCGCTGTGAAGGTGAAGTCACTCTTTCAAGGCTCAGGTACAGTGAGCAGGAAAGACTTCACGGCACGGCGCCCCCTGGCAGTACAACATTCTTGTTGTTGAATTATGGTCCAATTTGTACCCTGAGAAAATATTTCTCAGTCACTTACAGCTGGACTATGCATGTCTTGGATTGTCTCGAATGTATATATATATATATGTATATATATATATATATATATACTGTATATATAATGTGGTAAATAAAGATTCTAGCTGCAGAGGTCTGGTTTTTGGAGTACATAGAGGCCGGTTTTCAGCAAGTATCACTCATTGTATTACAAGGTTAATGGATGATTAGAAAATCCTCATGTTTTGCAGTCAACACTGCAAAAAAAAGTTGGGTGAAAAGAAAAATATTTCAGATATGAATGATTATTTCTTACCTTTTCCATGTCTTGACTCTATTTTTGATTTAAATTATAGTCTGTAAAATACTTTTCATGGAGAACACACAATTGTCTGTGTAAACCCAACTTTTGAATAAACATACATATACATTTTTTTTTTTCGGGGGGTGAATAGTTAAGAGTTTGGCGTTAGGCGTTGACATGAATGGAAGTGAATGCAGGGTTCTAACAAAGGCAGCTGGGTAAACCTGAGTGTTTGTTTTGTAGACTATAAGCCACAGCCAGGCCAACTTCTGACTCACAGTTGCAACCAAACCTCTCTCTATCTCTCTCTCTCCTTGTCTGTGTACAAAATAAAATATCACTTTCGTTTCTTTTGTTGTTTTTTTTTTTCAAAATTAAAACTCTTTTATCCCATGGACACTGACACGACCTTACAGCACATCAGCATCAGTGTCATAAACCCCATATGATTCTTCTGTACAGTTCAGAGTTGGGGGAGAGTACATTTCCTGTTTAACTTTTCACATTAATATGTTTAAACCACCAAATAAATTATTATTATTAATATTATTATATTTTTTCTCTCTCTTACCTTGAACGTCGCTGACATCCATCACCTGTCTGCATCGGAGTGTAGAGGATTCTCCTAACGATGTAGGCGACGAAAAAACAACGAAACACCGAAAAATGAAAAACGAACTTTCACTATTGTCTCGGTTCCGGCGAAATAAAAATCCAGACATTAATAAGGAGCAAGTTAAATTCTCCAAAATCCCATTCCGAGTTTCCGTTGACTGAAATGCTCCGTCACTATGAAGGAGCGGTCAAGTGAGAAAATAAAGGGGCATGGATCTTCTTTGGCTGCGCCTTCATAATAAAAGTCCGGAAACTTCGAGAAAGTCCGTAAAATTTGAGAGTCGCTGACAATGTGCGACGTGTCGCCCTCTGCTGGCATTTAGCGGTACTATAGAAAGAGTGAGACGATACTTTCACAGCGAAATGACCCTTTGTAATAATTAAAACATACTAAAACCGGTATTGTAAACTTCTAGACACTGTTTTAATCCTAAATACGTTGCCCTAGTAGCATTTTAACCTACTTCTAGATAATTTTTCTCACACGAGTATAGAAATTCAAACGGAAAGGTCGGACTTGATTCATAATAAAAGAACAGTATTAGAAATCAACATTTTTTTATTTTACTTTGTGTTAATTGTTCCGCAATCCTAAAATATACAGTACATACTTACCGTTTTGTACTGCCCCATTAATGGTTTGTTTGAAGGAGCCGTGCTTTTATTTTGTAGACTCTGACTGGATAACTTTGTACCCAAGTGCGAGTTTCTGCAAATGTGACAAATGTGACAAGAACATGTTGTTGACTAATTTAGTCAGAACAGACTGAGTGCGGTTTCATTATAGAGAATTAAACAATTACGCAAAATCATCCTTTGGATTAAGCTAAAGTCACGCATTAATCAACTTTAATTGACAAAATTAACTTACGTAAGACATTTTTATTTCCTACATTAAGGTACTATAAAACAGTACATTTATTTAAAAAAAAAACAGACTAACTATACAGAAATATTACAAAGCAGACATTTCCAAGCAATAAAAAGCAATACAATTATTTACAAGTAGGAAATGCCGACTCTTCCCTTCCAGTAATATGAGCTTTTCTACTTAATGAACTTCTGTAGTGAGAACAAAATAATCCATCATTCATTGTTACAGAACACTAACATATAAAAATGAAGAAACTTGTGAAATGGAAGGACTTCCCAGTGAAGGCAAACATTAACAATGACTTTAAACAGTCATATAAGTCAACGGCTCTGGTTAAACTAATATTGACCAACATAGGATATTTTTCAGGTTTCTGGGAGATTTTTCAAACGTGATGAGAAATAACTTGTATATTGAGTTTTAATGTTATGAGGCCACGTGATAAAATTATGTGATGAAAACGTAGGCACAATTTTTCCACATCTGATGTATATTAAAAAACAAAAATGTAAAAAAATATATATAATGAAAAAAAATCTCTTCTGACTGGTTCCATTTTAAAATAACCCGTGTAGAAGTTGGAAGGTGTTGCATCTCAGTGTTGATGATCTTTAATATCTTTGCATGTCTTTGAGTTCCTGCCTCAGAGAAGTGCCTGAGAAAAGGTTCCTGTGTCATGCTCTAGTACAAATGTCCCCTCACGGGTCGGTCAGTCCAGACCGGGTCATGACCAGCTCAGAATATAATGTCTACTGGAGATCCAAAATCTTCATTTGATTTGTTCCATTTTAATCTCCTTCCTGTTGTGATTTTGATGATGTTTAGGTTCAGCAATGACATCATCAGGCTGCAGTCCTCCTGATTGGCCAGGTCCTCATAGTGATTCCACTTGGGCGAGTCCCTCACTGTGCTGTAGGTGGTGCTGGTGAAGGTCAGCTTTACAAACAGTGGCAGTGCTGCAGCGCAGAGACGTGACAACAGAGGGCTCCTCATCCCCTGCCAGACAAATAAAACATTTGTCAAGTCCATGTCATGTTTACTAAGGTTATAAACCTGCAGACCAGTGAAGTCAAACACAGCTGCACCTGGAAAACTGTATAAATTCAACTATTTCATAGAAGACCAGTACAATTTCCTGCATTTGATCTTTTATTCAAGTTACAAATACTGTATTTTTGATTGTTCTGTAGTAAAAAACTACTTTATATGTATTGGGTTAAGAAATTTAGTTACAAAAACCCACAAGAGTCACACAAAAAAGGATTGCTGGGTTACACTTGGTCCACGGGCCTTGAGTTTGACACATGCTTCAGTCGTCTTGCTTTATAAATAGATGAATCTATTCATAAAAATCTATAGAGTTTATAGATTGATATAAGTTCTAGAACCACAGTTTCACAGTTTGTCCCATCAATTGTCCTCCTTACCCAGGCCCGAAGACGAAGATTCGCTGTCGGCCACAGAGCAGTTGTCAGCCTGGTCATGTGACAGCCCCTCCATTAAAGGAATGGAAAGCTCCGACGAAGGAACGGAAGAATCATAAATGCCTGAATCTCGAGGAGGTGGAAGTTCTGGAGGCGAAGGATGGACATCCTCTATCTGGAGCGAACATACAGTGTCTGTGAGGAGGGTGGACGCAGAGGACGAGGATGATGACGAGCAGGGAGTGTCTTCATTTGAAAATCCAGACACTCCAGAAGTTGACCTAAAGAAAAAAAATTAAATATTGATACATCAATCTTTTTTGGTCAAACTAGCAACAATGATTTACAAATTATTTCTCTTTGAAGACAAGAAAAAGGCAGACAGATAGACAGTGAGACAGACAGGCAGATAGACAGTCTCTCATGAGTTCCCTTTTGGGATAATTTGGGAAATTGCTGCTTCATTTACCTTGAGGTTGGTCCCAATGTTGACATGGAACAGTGCGGCAACACCGGACTGGGACACAGGCTAGTACTGGGCCCCAAACAAGGACTAGGACCCGGACTAGGACTTGGACATGGACCAGAACTTGTGCTGGAAAAGGTACGAGAGCCTGGTGCCAAAAGGACAATATTCTTCTTGGGAATGCTGTTCCCGTCATCCAAGGACGGCGTCCTCACCGCCACTTCATTCAGCACCAAGCCAGAGTCAAACCTCTGCTCGGGCTGGAGTGAGGAGGAGGAGGAGCAGCTGGCAGGTTTTGGAGGAGGAGTCGGACCCGGCACGGGAGGAAGAGGAGAATGTTTTGAAGAGGAACCTGCTGTGGGAGCCAACTGCTTCTCAAACCAGTCGGGGTTCTGGCTGATGTACTGGTGCATGTTGCAGATGCAGACGTAGAGCGAACGTCCAGATTTACTCCTAAAGTAGTTCCTTCTGGAGATGTTGAGAGGAGGCTGTTCACGTTCAGCCAAACTGCTGGGACCAGAGTAGAGTCGAATGAAGAGCTGAGGAAGCTGATCCATCAATTTAATCCTAATGGAAGAGAGAAAATACTGTTTTTTTCCAGCAGGAAAAAGCATCATCTGAAAAAATGATGAATGGTAAAACCAAGGTAAAGTACATTTCCAGCTAATTTGGGAAAACCTAAGTATTATGTTATTGGATTTTTTAGGGGGAAAACTACAACAATCTCACTGGTATTACTTTTATATAATGATATAAGGCCGATAAAGTCGTACCAGAGATTGTAACGGACATTCCTAAAAAAAAGAAAGCTGTATTTACCTGGGAGCCAGACTCAGCATAGTGGGAATGTCATTTTCTGTGGAGTAGTCGAAGTAAACGTTCAGAAACCGGTTCAGCTCCTGAGTCTCTTCGCCTTCTCTCTGCTTGGCCATCTTCAGCTTTTCAGCAATCATAGCCACCGCCACAGTGAACAGGTCGCCGCTGGATCCACTGCCAGCGGAGCCGCTGCTGCTGCTGCCGCCGCGACTGACTGGCGTTTTTCCTCTACGGCTCTTTCTCTCTACGTAATAGCTGAAACAAAAGAACAAGAACCAGTCAACGCAAGTATAGGAAAAGTTAAACAAAATCCCTCGAAAAAAGATTTAACCAACAACAACAACTAAATTAAACATTAATAATATTTCGTTATCGAAATGTGGAATAAAAACAATGACTCCGAAGCAGCCGGTTGGGGAGTGGTAGGAGTTTAGGAGTCTCGTTTCCCGGGCACCCCTGGAAGTATTAACTGCTCTTTAGCAGCATCTAGCGGGCACAAATGGAACTGCAGCCAATTGAGTCTAAACATCGGAGATCCAGTAGTTCTGTACCGTAGGCCTTTGGAGCAGACAGTGATGATGAAGTTGGCTTCGTCCAGTTGTCTGCTTAACCATGACATCTGACCTTCTTTGCACATCTCCAGGTGTTCCCACAGGTCCAGCACCACCTGAACAGGAGTAGACGGGATGTTAAACTTCAGATGGGAATTTTTTTTTTCTTGTTTACTTTTAGTTATTCATTTTACACAACATTATTCTGCAAATTCTCCTAAATTCTGTTTGAAGAACTTGTAAATTTTCCGGTTCAGATGGGTGACCATCTCACCTCACAGTTGCAGAAATCCTGCAGGAAGAAGGCAAAGCTCTGGATGACACTGGTGTGTTTGGGACAGTCTCTGTTGGAGTAACAGATGAAAACTTTTGGACGGGGCCAGGGGCGATCTGCGTTCAACGCTGCGCTCTGATTGGACGATTCACTGCTCTCCTCGTCCAACTGACTGTAGATGTTTTCTAGATCAGAACAGAGTGAGAAGGTGAGATATTACGCATCATCAATACAGTAAAATTAATTATTAAAAAAAAATCAGGTTCTCACCTTGCTGTTTCTTCCGACACATGACGGTGAAGAGAGTGGCGAATGCAGACATGATGACCAGGGGAACTGTGATGGCCATGGCTCGAATAGGCCCCGCCCACTGGGAGTGCACTGTGTGTAGAGTATTTACATGATTAATAATGAGCCTCAAACAACAGTAATAGTGTAATTTGACCCTGAAGGGACAAAGATGAACATAAAGAAGAAGATACTTTCTTTTAATTAGCTGTTACTTAAAAAAAACCCCACAATTTAATCAAATGTGTGTTTATATGTGTTCTCACCCTGGCTGACGTGGTACTGCGTCTGTCTCCTGGTGGTGTTACTGTCGTCTCTCAGCTGACAGGGAAATCAAAAGACAATCAGCAATGACACAGAGGAGATGTGTTGGACTTACAAACACTAAGAAAAAGGCGACTTCCTGTTGCAAATGTTACATTTGGAGAAAATGTGTTAAACAGTCCTGTTAAATCTCACCTCTACGGTGTATGTTCCTGGAGTGACATCCTGCAGGATGCAGGTGGCCCTGGGCTGGTTCGTGTCCTGCACAAAGTAAATGCCTTTTTAATTCATTTATTTAGTTTCAGTCACATTTTTGTCCCAAGGACTGTCAAGAGATGATGAGTAAAACAAAGATTTCAACTTTGATCAGAAGTAAGGTTGTCCTTTTGTCTCGCAGACATAAATATGTTAAATTCGTCAGGAATAAAAGTCTCTTAGAGCTCACCGATTTGCAGCGCTGCAGTTTGAAGGGTCCATCGTGCCGTAGTTTGTAATACAGGTAGTAGAAATTAAAACCAAAAGAAGCTGGAGCCTGATCGAAGGCCACGTGGAGGTTTGAGCCCAGCTGGGACACGTTTAGAGTCTTTGGTTTCCAGACTGGATGGACACACACACACACACAGACCCACAAAATCAAAACCAAGGCCCACAACCAACAGGATATGACTGATGTCAATATTTGAGAATACTTTTTTGTATCTTTATGACTAAATCATTATTTTCATCAATGTGTTTTCTTTCCTCCAGTGCAATAGGATTTGGGTGGCAGTGGTGGAGACTGGTGTCCCTGTGACCAGTTAACCGATTAGAGGATGAAGAAAGACTGAATAAATCTTTGATTAAATACTTGAGAGTTACAAAGCCCATTCTCGAATACAACAGCCCCCTCTACTGGTTGAAAATACAAACGCAGTGCGTGTATGTTTAAACGTATCCCTAGTTATACTGAAATATGGATGTGGTTGGCCCCCCCTTGTGGACAGAAGATTTTGTTTTGACTACAGTGCAGATGAACTTACAGGGTTTACAAACCAGGTTGTCTGGACCCAGCAGGACTTCACATGCTGCAACAGACAGAATCAGAAATAATTAGACCATTTTGTCAGGACAAAAGTGAATTATAAAATGCACAAAAAACAAATTATAAAGAAGAAATAAGCCGTGGGATGGTGCTGGGTCATTGGGACTTACAGTTGGTCCGGAGAAAGGACGGTGGAAAGAAACTCTCGTTCATTAGACTTGGGAAAGGAACAACACGAACCATGTAGTCGGTGTCAAAGGTCAACCCACTAAATGGTTGACTGCTCAGCTTCTGTGGAAGGATGGAAAAAAAAAAAATCTGTGAGCTAACTTTGTTTTATTATTGTTTTTTTTAAAACATAATTTCCTGAAACTGAGTCTTTTTTTTGCTAGTGTCAATCCTTACATCAGAAGAATGTTGTGTTATTTCGAAGCTGTATTTATATGCAAATATGGAAATAACTACAACACCAACTATCACATACGCAGGGGTTTGTCCATATAGGGACACTTAATATTCTTTCTATATTTCTTTCTCTCCATGAGTTTTGGATTGAGAGCATCCTAACATTTGGTCCTCATTCCAAAGTATGGAGGCGGCAGATGTTCAAGGCAGATTCAGGTTTTTGTCTCAATCACATAATAACATTCACATGTTTGCTGTGAGACTCTCCTGGCAATTATTAAGCAGGTTTCC
This sequence comes from Paraplagusia blochii, assembly GCA_016785265.1. Taxonomy (NCBI): domain Eukaryota; kingdom Metazoa; phylum Chordata; class Actinopteri; order Pleuronectiformes; family Cynoglossidae; genus Paraplagusia; species Paraplagusia blochii. Next base: position 816,592 of record JAFBJS010001105.1, on the reverse strand, counting down.
CTCTAAACAGACGGAACGACTGGAGGGCCGGTCCACACAGGAAGTAATTGATAACATCCACGCATATCTCTAAATCCCTCTCTCTCCAAATGGGTCTTGTGTGTGATTACTGATGATATGGCTTTGCAGGGAAGTTCCTGGCTCACAAAAACAAACCATCACTCTGCGGCTTTTCATGTGACATCCTTATTTCCCAGCTTTTACTCGTACCGTGCTTTTGTAGGAGAAGTTGAGCTGCCGCGGGTCTTTGAGGATAAGATGTTGACATTGTTTCCCTTCTGGATTCTTGTCCTCCAGATAGACCCTGAAGCCTTTGATATGTTCAATCCCTGCAGAGAAGAAGGATAACATTTTCAGCCATGTCTCACTGGGGCAACGTTTACATACAGCTACCATTTGACACTTCCTGTACACTCTATAAAGTAAGACGCTTAAATAATGGACATACTGTGAACTGCCAGGTCATGATGTCTTGCCTGCAGTTGCAGAAAAAAAGTTAATCTTTAGTTTTTGTCCAAATTCAACTCAATTATTATTAGTTTTTCTGAATCAAACCATCATCCCTGACATCAACTTCAACACTGACTCTTCTTCTTCTCCTCCTCTGGCCACAGTGAATCGTCCTTCTCCATCTCCTCCCGTTCTCTCCATCTTCTACTCTGACTGTCCTCCCTCACTGCATCCATCAATCTCCTCTTTGTCTCCTACCTGGTAGCTCCATCTCTAGGATCATTCTTCTACCAATGTATCCACTGTCCCTCCTCTGAACATGTCCAAACCATCTGTCTTCTCTCTCCAAAGCAGCTTTCACCCTCTAAAGACCTCATTCCTCTCACAATTGATCTAATTTATTCAAGCAAAAAAATGCTTTATTAAATACTGTTTTTATGTTTTTTTTTCATGTCAAATATTATTGAACTTTTGCTTCTTCTTCTACTCCTCCCTCCCTCTGGAGAAACGCCTGTCAGGACAGAAGGAGAAAGAGAGAGTGAAAGACATCAGCCTGAAGAAAGAAAAACCTGTCCTGCTGCTTTGCTTTTTTTCCTTCGCACACAATCAAAATAAGTGGAAGACAAACACGGATGTTATTCCTGTTTGAAAAACAGCTGCAGTGAGGCTCCATGGACAGCGTGTCTCACCGAGGTATTTGTGCTTTGTTTTTAGCAGTAATATCATACAAGGAACAGTGGTGACTCATCATATTGGTAAAGAAGAAGAAGAAGAAGAAGAAGAAAAACCAGATGTTCTGAATGCCTGTTGGGAAAATGGACTGTGATTATGTGCACAGCTACCAGCATCCTCATCAGGGCCGTGATCACTATCAGAGGCTTTTCCACAGGAGGAGCGGCTGGTTTTGTCGGGAAGGGTCCATGTTGGGTTCATTACTTCAGCACGGACGACCAAGGATGTTGTTAGAATTGAATGAAATTGTCGTGACTGAAAAGCAGGGTCATCATCCCATCATTCTGTCAACAGTGTCAACAATCACAGCGCTCACATGAGCAGATGTAACACCATCAACATCACCACCTGATGTTACCTTCCCTCCTCAAATACATTTTGTTTATAGAACCTATCAAATAAAAAATTCCACAGTCCTGCAAAATAGAGATGTTTCTAGAACAAGAGCAAAGACCAACTGTCCTTAGTCCTGTTTTGGGGACAGTCAACATCTAATGTCAAAAATTATAAAAACATCTAATAAAAGGAAAGATCCAAACACCTGGTTTATGTGTTTTTGTCTTAGAAAGCCCAAGCTGTGTTGGTTACTAGCATGCCTGCCTTGGAAGTAGAGAGTGAGAGTCGCAGGTTCAATTCCCAGAGGAAGTACATGCTTGATAATGTTAATACTTCTCTGTAAGTTACTGTGGTCCCATAGCATGAACTGGAGGAGTACCAGTAGAAATTGGCAGCGACCTTTACAACCTTTACAAAACAACAGCAGATCAAGTCCAGATCAGGCATGGGCAAACTAAGGCCCGGGGGCCAGATGCAGCCCTTTCAGCTTTGTAACCCGGCCTGACAAACTTGTCCAAATAATAAATTTTTTGTTCTGTTATTCCACTTCTACCTTTACCTTCCCATTAACTCTTTAGTATAAATGGTGTAGACTCAAGACTCAGGGCATTTCAGCCTTTATGCATGACTTCATTTATCTTTTTCACACAAACACTCCATCTTTCTGCTCCTCCCTCAGTTGCAGTGTCAAACATTGGGACCAATTGAAGCCCAAGACTCTACTTTCCAAAGTTTAAGGTAAGGAATATCAGGCTTTCTTCACCTTGGCTTCAATCCTAGAACATTTATACAGATGTCCTTATAAAAGGACAAAAGGAGGTTTTCAGGTGACATTACCACATTTCTGGAAAATTTCTTTCCGAGGGGGACAAGAGGAGACATTGACACTGACTCTCTATCAGAGACAGACAGACAGAGCGACCGACAGAGAGTGAGAGATCACCTTACACTGTGCACATGCACTCACACACATTCCTTCATGGTCAAACAGCGGTATTGTTGTTTGAGATGCGATCCTCTCTCTCTTTCTTCCTCTGGGGGTGATCAAAGAGAGGTGCGCACATGCACGACACACACACACATACACACACTCTTTCTTAAAGAGCACCGGCTCCTCTTACACTTTGAGGTTTTAAACCCCCAGCCTGTGCCCCTCCCTCAATCTGCTCTCAGAAGAATCTCACAAACAGACAGAACTGTGTCACACAGGGAAAGTCAGTGTTACCTAATGGACTGGCAGACCAGTGGACCACCACAGCAGCCTGGTCCTCGCAGGACAGGTGGCTGAAGGAGACGTTGGCGACTTCGTGGATCACATGTTTCCCTGATGGGTAGTTTAGTGAACAGTCTGCAATAAAACAAAACCAGGCAAAAATAATTAGATGAAATTTCACAGAACAAGTTTATGATGGAAATGTATGAAAAAAAGTTTCTATAAAGAAATAATCAAGAGATTCCAAGACTAAGAGAAAGTCATGGGTCAAACTCTATATTATTGAAAGGTTGACAGCAATTATTCATATTTTCCTTTCATTTTTTACCTTCCTTTTTTATTGAAAATCTTTTTTGACAGAACAAAAACAAACAAAAAAGTATCTAGTGAAATTACTGCATAAACAACAAATTCTGCCAGTATATATAGAATACTAGCAGGTGGACTATCCCCGGTTCAGAGACCAGTGAGACAAAAAAGTAGAAAAAGATCTTCAGTTTTACTAAACATCTGGCAATTTCGCAAAAATAATTTCACAACAGATGCTGCTGTTGGGCTTTGTTCACACCAACAACAACCTGATTTTTTTCTTTACAATGAATAACTTACAATGCTGTGTGATTTGGGTGGTGGTCGTGGAGACTGCTGCCAGATTTCAGCCAGATTTTGTTTTGTTTAGTGATAAGTTGATGATGGACAGGTTGAGGATGGAGAACAGGAGGAGAAGAAGGAAGAAGAGGAAAAGGTGCATCCAGCCATGAACCGTGAGGAGCGCTGGAGAAAAGATGGACTTAGGATGTGGACTGAAAAAGGGGCGTGAGCTCAGACACGACTGACTGCTCCTGTTTCCTCCGACTGACAAAGGCAGCTGAGGCGAGGAGGAGAAAAAGGAGTAAGATGCGACTGAGAGGAACAGTTGGAGAAAAGATGGTGAGGAGACCGAAAGGAGGTCATGGCTCAGCTTGCTCCTGCCTCCTGAAGGTCCTCAGAGCGGGGTCATGTCCAGAGCTCAAGGAGAAGGTCACGGCTGGTCGCTCCTCTTTCATCCCATGGAGCATCTCCATGGGATGAAAAAGGAGGAGCAAGGAAAGGTCACAAATCCCTACTCCTCTTCCTCTTTAACTCCTTCCCTTTGTCTTCAGGATTTCCTCGTAAGACGACGAAGAAGAGGAAGGTGAAGGGGCAGATACCCTTTTAATCCTCGGCTTTGATTCCTCGTTCAGTTCGACAAGTAGAAAATCATAGGTCACAAATGCTGAGTCATGACCTCAGAAATCTGTAGTCATGATACCAGGGGGCACCTTCTACAGAGCAGAGCTAAGGCTCCAATGCTGTGAACTAAACCTTCTTATAAAAATATAAATAAACATTAAACCAGCGTCCGTTTGTAGCATTAAACCAAAAAAAGGTTGCAGGTGTGTTGCATGCAAAGCAATCAGACTCCTTTATTTATATGTTTAATCCAAGGTATCCATTCATCTGCTTTTGGTAAACACACCCTGGACATGAACTGACTATCCATACATGTTGTGCATTTTGTGCCCATAAATAAAAAGGACTACAGGGGCTCTAAGACAATGTTTCCCAACCTTTTTTGCAGCACTGATCGGTTAAATGTCTGGTACTTTTTTCACTGACCAGTCGTTAAGTTGTGGCAGATAAATGCCCCTTATTAAAGTGACATTTCTAGTGTTCTGAATTATTTTCCTACATATAGAATATTCCTACTCAAATAAATTGTGCATGCACACAAGGATTTCTCAAGTGCACAAAGCCTATAATTTTCTCCTACCAGACCGGTATAAAGTAAAATCTTCCATCAATGACTCGTCATTTTGAGATTACTGTTGACAAATATAGTTGCATTATTGATGATGGAATCCTAGCCATTCTATTGGTCAGTTCTTTTGTTGATATGGGTATGGATTAAGTGGAAGGAATAGACAGATGGGACCAAAAGGAACCATTATTTCTCTGCGGCCTGGCACCAATTCACACGCGGACCGGTACCCGTCCCCGGCCCAGTGGTTGGGCACCACTATTCTACGCAGTTTAGAGCACATAAGGTCACCAAAAAAGTAGAATATAAGCAGGTGATTTGGGGATGTTCAGGGGGAGATCCACATTGTACGTGACTTGATGCTGTACTTCTTTAGTAGAGACTTCACTGTACATCATCGACACTGAAGACCACAGGGTCAAGGCGGTTGTGAATATCTGCTCAGTCCTAACACAAGTTGGTTCAAGCTCTGGCTCCTAAGGAATTAGACTTCAGAAGATGGAGGGAAAGGAAGCAGTGAGGTGTTTCACATCCACACACACACAATGGGGCTGCTCTGATTGTCATGCTAAAACACTGCAGTGCGTTACTTTGCCTCCAACTGTGTGAAATTGAAAACTTCTATTTCATCACTTCTTCAACAGGATGTTTCTTTGCTGGGGTCACGTGACCTTTGCGTTACAAGTCACATGACATGCCCTGGGGTCAGATCAGATTAAATGATGAATGGATAACTGTGCAGGAAGGACGTAGCTGGACGTGGAATTCATAGTGAGGTGACAGAGATGGAGGGAAATTGTAGATCCAAACCATGTGTCAAACACGAGGCCTGTGGGCCAAATGTGGTCAGCCAAGTCACTATTTGAGGGATATTAAAGCAGTTGCCTTTTTTGAAAGTCTTGCTGATTTTCCTAACTTTATAACTTGTTTGCAACTTTGAACAATTGATTTTGAAGAAATATTTAGAAAACACAAGTGATAACAATAGTTAAGTATTTCCGTTACAACTGGAAAATAATATTTTAAAGAGTTTGACAAAAACATACACACATAAAAAATATATATATATATATACATACATATATCCATTTATATATATAAACACATTAAACTGTACAACATCAGTTGTAAACTGTTTAAGCTTTTACTTCTGCTTTCATAATTAGAAACAAATCCATAATAAAGTGTGTGCGCACACACACATACACACACACACACACACACACAAAAGAATTAAACCAGCGTCTCACTCATGGTCAGGGACAAAGGCAGTAGGCAGGGATCGGCTACGGCTCAGGAACTTGACTTTTAGAGAGAAAAGAACAAAAGAAAGAAGAGGAGGACGGTGGAAGGGGAAAGGGTATTGTACGTGACTTGATGCTGTACTTCTTTAGTAGAGACTTCACTCTTCATCTCTACATCATCGACACTGAAGACCACAGGGTCAAGGCAGTTGTGAATATCTGCTCAGTCCTAACACAAGTTGGTTCCAGCTTCGTCTCCTGAGGAATCAGACTTCAGAAGATGGAAGGAAAGGAAGCAGTGAGGTGTTTCACATCCACACACACACAATGGGGCTGCTCTGATTGTCATGCTAAAACACTGCAGTGCGTTACTTTGCCTCCAACTGTGTGAAATTGAAAACTTCTATTTCATCACTTCTTCAACAGGATGTTTCTTTGCTGGGGTCACGTGACCTCTGCGTTACAAGTCACATGACATGCCCTGGGGTCAGATCAGATTAAATGATGAATGGATAACTGTGCAGGAAGGACGTAGCTGGACGTGGAATTTATAGCGAGGTGACAGAGATGGAGGGAAATTGTAGATCCAAACCATGTGTCAAACCCGAGGCCCGTGGGCCAAATGTGGTCAGCCAAGTCACTATTTGAGGGATATTAAAGCAGTTGCCTTTTTTGAAAGTCTTGCTGATTTTCCTAACTTTATAACTTGTTTTATTTCACATCAATGCAACTTTGAACAATTGATTTTGAATTAATATTTAGAAAACACAAGTGATAGCAATAGTTAAGTATTTCCGTTACAACTGGAAAATAATATTTTAAACAGTTTGACAAAAACATACACACATAAAAAATATATATATATACATACATATATCCATTTATATATATAAACACATTAAACTGTACAACATCAGTTGTAAACTGTTTAAGCTTTTACTTCTGCTTTCATAATTAGAACCAAATCCATAATAAAGTGTGTGTGCACACACGCACACACACACACACACACACACACACACAAAAGAATTAAACCAGCGTCTCACTCATGGTCAGGGACAAAGGCAGAAGGCAGGGATCGGCTACGGCTCAGGAACTTGACTTTTACAGAGAGAAGAACAAAAGAAAGAAGAGGAGGACAGTGGAAGGGGAAAGGGTCATGGGGGTCCAGATAGAGGGAGAGATTGTGTGTGTGTGTGTGTGTGTGTGTGTGTGTGTGTGTGTGTGTGTGTGTGTGTGTGTGTGTTGATGTCAGAGTGTGATCAGATTGGAGGTATTTTTTTTAGGTCTTGGGAAAACAAGGGTGCAGATAAGATGATATTGTTATGAGGGAATAGTCAGGAAGCAAAGAGTCAACGGTTGGAAAAATACATTATCAACTCCTTCAATCCCTGCCTTATCTTCAAGGATAGGAAAACAAACAAACACGCACGCAAACACAGACTGTCAGATTGTAGAGATTTGGATAAGAAACTTACTGTCAGTCCTGAAGGTGACTGGCAACCTGCGACCTCCATCTGCACCAGACAGTACCTGCAAGAGTGGATAAAATTAGACCAAAAAAAAAAAAATAAATAAATCTAGAAAAGCCAAATATTCTTGTCGTTTTGGTTTTCTACCCATGTGATATACTAGGTCACACCAAGAAGATTAATCAACATACAAAAGTAGCTTCACGTACATATAAAGTACATTGTTAACATATTTTGTTTGTGGATCCCATAGGTCTGGTCCAAAAGAGCATGGACAGACCTACATGAAGGCATCACCGTGTCGTCACAGGAGATGAATCAAGGCCTCAAGTCAACACCAGGTGAGGAGATAAATTTTACTGTTTTTTTTTTCAGTTATGACCTGGTTTTTATGTGCAGTGTTGCACACCTATAATCCTCACAGACTTATTAGAGAGGTGTCGGAGCGTCACACACAACAACGTCCCAAACACACAGGCACCTGAAGTCAATCAGACAAACCCCCTGCTGTGTGTGTGTGTGTGTGTTACACAGACAGCGTGCTTGTTAGCAGCAAATGTACCTCAGCAACTCATCCACACGTGTTTGCACTTTAAACATGCGAGGACTCTCGTTGACATAATGCATTCCCAGGCAACTTAGAACAAACACCGGCACAGACCATTAAAAAAAATGTGTGCATCAAACAGGTCTTTGAAGAAGTGAATTAGAAGACAAAACGATATTGTAGTAAACACGGTCCAAGAAAACTCAAGCACCTTCTCTTGTTCATTAGACTTTGCCTCCATTTCTGTCCTGATTGCTGACCGTTGACCCTCGCAGCTTCACATGCTGCTATGTCCACACATGTCCCACTGGCACCATGAAATGAGAGGCTAATTAAAATCAGGGGACGCTTTTCACTGGCTGCACAGGCAAGCACAGACTTCCTGGCTGCTTTCACAGGAATGCTTTCTCCCCCTGCCCCAGAAGGGCAGGTTATGGTAAAACTTCTCAAACAACATATGTAGATGAAAGGGAGGGAAAAAAAAAACCTGGCAGGAGCGTGTGAATGGAGCAGAGCATTCCCCAGAACACCCACTGTCATTATGAATGCCGCCAGGCAGTCAACACATATCTTAAGCCCCGCCCCCCCTCACTTGTGTATAATGATAACATTTGCTTTTTTATGATTTTTGTCGTAAAGATAAACCAGAATAAAAGAAGTTTCTTCAAACATGTCTGTAAAATAGATTTTCTAGAAAAAATGCAATAAAAATTAAAATAGCAGAGAACATTTACCTTGTTTAAACAACAACCAATTTTACTACTAACGTTTATTTATACTTAATTATTATTTTACCTTATTTTATCTCTACTGACATAGTTTTTGATGCAAGTGAAATATGTTTCTTGTTCACAAGAGAAAACATGTTTCGTCAATCATTACTGACACCTCTGGTGAGAGAGTGGCATTGTACTTTCGGGACCATAAAGGCCACCTAAAAAATTGACAGTGTGCCTTATAATGTGATGCACCTTAGGTGTGGATTGTGGTTGTGTTGACTGACCTCCAATGATGCTCAGAAATCGGTCAAAGTGTTTGACATAAAAAAATCTTTAAATTAATAAGTAAAATGTTATGGTCTGTGTATAAGAAACCCAAAACGCCACCAGTTAAGAGACATGGTCTCAAAGAAAATTTCAAAGTCAAAGCTGGAATCATTACTGAACATCTAAGTACTTCACACACAGAAGAAATGAAGAGTTAGATGGATGTCAGGAAGGGGAGTGAACTGAGAAGAGAAAAATATGGTATGTTCTGACTATTTAGTGGTGGTGCTGTCACAGACACTGATCTATTAACCATTTTATAAAACAGACGTACACACACGCACTCATCAACACACTGAGGCCTGGGGCAAAGGAGTGACGTCAGAAAAGACACTTGATTATTAGCGGTTAAAAAAAGTCACAGCAGCAGCAGTTAGCACGCACATCAAGTGTTTCAAAAATGCTGCAGGTTCAACCCTGTCCTTCAACCCACTTTTTTATTCTCACAACAAAGAACCAGAACTGGGGTTGAACTACAAACACACAAACACAAAAAAATAGAAGGAGAGCGGAAATTCCCCTTCGCCCTAATTAGCTTGAAATCAACAGTAATTAATCACAACACCAAGGAAGGAGGAGTCTAGGATGCAAGGAAGAAGGAAAGTATGTGGAATGGGAGAACAGCACCAGGAGGAGTCCAGCAGAAGTGGAGTGAAGGATGATGGGAAACATATAATCACAGAGCCTGCAGGGAAGGAGGAAAGGAAAGAGGGAACAAGAGAATGAGGAATCTGATTAAACAGGAACTCCTTCAATTACAGCTTTCAAGGTTCACGTAGCAGATTTCTATTTCGCCTCATTTTGTTCGGGGCCGGCAGAGCAGTTCCAGATGTGGGACGAAGAACATGGGACACACTCGCAGTTGACCTTTAATCAAAATACACTTACACAGTCAAAGCACAAACAGGCTGGACGAGTTCTGTTTAGATGACCAGGATTAGGACTGGATCTGACCAGAACAGGATCCAACAGGGCTGTAAAAGTCTGTATATAAGGGGATGTATTGGCATGAAACTAGAGTGGCATTCACTGTCCTAGTGTTCATTAGCAGATGCAAAGCTGGTAAAGCAACTGCATTGCATCATAACTTCACACCAACCAGACAAGACTCCGATCACAGAGAGTTGTCAAAGAAAAAAACCTGTAACAAAGAACGGAGGCTGAAGGTGAACAGCCAGACACAGACTGCACGGCTGTGTGTTCAGTTGATGAGGGTCTTGTTGCTGCATAAGCCCAGGGGCTAAAGACTCTGTTCCTCTTAATGCCTTCCTGTCACAAACACACACAAACCCACACACATGCACCCACCTCCAAACACTACCAGATGGTACAGCACAGCTGCACTGAAAACTACAAAATGTGTGTATTTCAGGACAGTGAACATTGGCCGATCCTTGTAATCACTTATATCCTCTGATATTTTTCGATCAACAATTTATCTTTTTGATTAACCTGACAAAGAACAAATGGTCAGACTTATGCCTTTCAACAAGTATTTGATTTAAAATGAAGTTATATCCTCAAATATTTGACCATTATCAGACAGACACCTCTTTTCCTTTCAGCTTGTCCCTTTTTAGGGGGTTTCCGCAGTGAATCATCCTTCTCCATCTCCCCCTGTTCTTTCCATCTTCTACTCTAACTCCAACTACCTCCATGTCCTCCCTCACTGCATCCATCAATCACGTCTTCGTCTCCTACCTGGTAGCCCCATCTCCTCTGAACATGTCCAAACCATCTCAATCTGTCTTCTCCAGTTCTTTCTCCTCACCTTCCTGTCTGTGTCCCTAAAAATCTCTGACCGATACCAACCTGGGTATCAAAACCTACCAATTTTTATAATTTAAATAACACCCAACTCTTAAATTAATACTTAAAGTAGTTCAGCAACAACAACAACTTGTGAAGTCATCTAAAAAGCCCAGCTAATTATTTACATAGCAAAAAAGCAGTATTTCACAGTGGATGACACAAGACAGAAAGAAATATTCATTTTTACTATTGTTATTTTGGTTGAACAAGTAGTTTTAGTAACTCAGTGAAATCAACTAAAATTTTCCCACACATTTCAGAGCTTAACTGCGAAGCCAGGATGCAACTTGGGACCAAACGTCAGAGGACAGGACTCGAGTAGTTTACCAACATCCATAGAACAGGACGACGTGAGCTTTGTCTCCGTGCTTTCAACGGAACTATAAATCACCAGAGGCCCACACTGATGGTAAAAACAGCTACAGGGAAGAAGTGATGCAATGCACAGCTTCACTTCAACAACGAACATGAAATTTACTGCACCTCCACAGTTGTTCAGTTTTAGTCTCTTGACATTCCAGCTGACTTTGTCGACCAATCGTATTAAAGTGGTTAAAACAATCTCAACAGACTGAGAACTGGTTTTTATCATGTGAAATATGCACTTGTGGCAATTAAAAGATGTCAGAATAGACATGTATATTATATATTATAGACTGAATATATGTGGTTGCAGTTACACCAATCAACAGTCTCCAAAGGTGGCTCGCTTGGAAATAGAAACAAAAAAATAATAAGGTAAAGTATGTAGAAATTTATTTTTACGCTTTTCTTCAACTGATGATGAAGGCAGACTATCCAAATGGAGGAGTTGGGAGAAGGAGGCCAATGAGGCTTCAGGAGAAGCTTTTAATGTTTGAGGGCTGCATTCCCACCACTGCCATTCAATCCGTGCGGTGCCACCTGGGAAGTGACTTCCTGGCAAAAGGCTTTTCTTTTGTTAATTAATTAAATTAATTAAAAGTAAAAATCAGAACAAGCTGGAAACAAAGGTGAGGTGAAACAATGAAAGGTCTAAGGAAAAAAATCACAATGTGTGTCTGTGTGTGTGTGTGTGTGTGTGTGTGTGTGTGTGTGTGTGTGTGTGTGTGTGTGTGAGTGCAGCCAACCAAAGATTTCCCACCGCAGGAACAAAACCTGCAGCTTCCTCCTCCTGCATGACTGCTCCTCAATGATCTCCCTACCACTGCTCTTCTTCATCACAACTCCTCCTCCTCCTTCCTCCCTGCAAGGAGGAGTTATTCCACTCCTGCTGTGGCATTTTGTCCTTTAAAAGACTTCTTTTTTTACAGAGAAGGGAGAGGAACTCACCAAGACAGGAACTCAGGACCTACTAAAGTTCCAGGGACTGCAGCGAGTCTGAGACACAACAGTGAAACCAGAAACCATGAATAAAGTGACGACCAATAAACAACTGAAGTCTTTTGTCAATGACTCCACTCTTTCTTGGTTTTAACTTGGTCTAATTCCCCATCATGACAGATAACTAATCCTCTGATTGGCTTTAACACGAGCCAAACAACTTAATGTGTAAAATGTCATCAGCAGAAATACAATTACGTCATTTTCTTCACCATCTGAAAACGAACAGTGTTAAGCAGATGAAGAGAAGATATGGAACCAATAGCATGAACTATGGGTGAAGTTCAATTTTAGGCTTATTGTTCTGGACTTGAGTGGTTAAGATTTCAAGGTAGGACACAGTGAATTCATGGATTTTCTACAACAGTTTCATCCTGGTTTCATCCAAAACTCCCCAAAAATGACATTGCTACAACAGGACAGGAAACTGTACGAGTATCAATTATCTTCCATCTTCCTTTAATTCTGCGAGAACAAAAGCCATCATTAAGCCTTTATCAAGAAGTTACAGGTGAAACATGTAATTAAACATTGGTTAGATGCAAATCTAGGATGAGATCACAATTAAAATGCAGTAAGACACAAAACAACCAGCAATTATCGTTGCTAATATTGTGCTTTTCAGCAATAATCTGCACCAAATTACAAACCAAACACTAAAACCCAACACAATTCTGGCAAACTCACATTCATGAAGCAAACATGTTGTTTTTAATGTGTCCACGTGAAAGGGAAAGGCTCAGCATTAGATCTTCATCGTCCAGATTTAGTCACCAGAAAAACCTATTTCATATTCTGACCTTCGCCAAGACATGAAACCCTCTGAGGATCTCTGATGCCAAAAACAAACCCAGGCCTCCAGGACGATGGGTGGTTTGACATGGATGTAGAAAGGAAACCAGGGTTGGAATGAGGGATGGGCGGATGGGAAAGAAAAGGATGAAAAATCCAGAGCAGAACAGAGAGAGAGGAGGAACCTGAATGGTTTCCGAGTGTGTCTTCCTCCTCTGAGACAGCTCTGATGACTTCAGCAGATGTGTTTAACTACAGAAAAAAGTTTCTTCTGACCTTAAGCATTAACTGGGGACAAACTTTCAAGAAGGAAAGTTTCCCGAGTAAGGCCCGTTTCCAAAACACCTGAGAGGTATGAACATGTGTCCATGTGGACACTTGAAGGGGATTTTTTGTGGATTTTAAACATTACAGTTTGCTCAGAGGACTGAGGGAGTAATGTAGCATGTGCGCAAAACAAAGTGTTGAATGAAGCCTTTTGTAGATCCAGTGGGAGATTTGTGGAGTCTGATAAAACGATCAACTGAGTGAGAACCAGTCTGAGAAATACAATAAACAATCTATGGCTGAGGAGTTAAAAAACTGAGCACAATGTGACTTTAAGTCGTTTTAAAGAGCATGCTGTGTTGCTTTTTGTACAAATATCACATTTAAAGGTAAACAGATAACAACACATCAAGGTAAAGATGAAATAAATATTGAAATCACATGTGAAATAACTTAAAGCTCAAATTAAACTTGAAATCCAAATCAGTGGCTCACGTATTGACCTACAAAGATGTAACAATTGAATCAACTTAATATTCAATTCTACATAAATGTAGATTATTAAATTTTGTCCAAAGGTTGGCCAATTCCCTTTGGAGAAATGCAACTGTGCTCAGAAATCTGCCAAAAAAGAAGCTTCACTCTTGATAGTGGAAGAGGAATGAACTGTTACAACTGCACAGCATGCACAGTTATTCTGAATTAGCTCAATAAAGTTCAATCTATTCCGTGTTATTTAACGTGCCTAGTGGTTCAAAGAATAGGGTAAAACTGATAATAACGAGATGTCACTTGGGAATAGGAATGTTGAAGAAAGTGAAGGCCTGGGAAGAAGATTTTTTTTCTTTCAAAACCAAGCAAAAGTGGGTTAGAGATATCTGGTAAACAGATCCAGGTTATTGGTTAAATGTTAAAACACCTTGCCGTACTGTACACTCTGGGCGGACTGTAACTGAAGCTCACGTCAAACGTGGATGTAAAGGTCTCCCTCGCTCACGGACACACAGAGACACAAAGCTGCGGTAACTTCACACCTGTGGAATAGAGGTCCTCACACCCCCACCGAGCTACCTTTGATGTGGGTGTTACTGAAAACAGAGGGGAAGTAGGGAGAGGAAGAAAGGGTGCAGTGGGGGTGGAGTGCGTGTGCTATTTGCCAGTGTGTGTGTGTGTGTGTGGAGGTGGGGGGTGAGTACAGGGGAGGTACCACAGGAAGGAATGTTTCTTCTGAGTAAACAGTGTGAAGCTTCCTGTAGAAAACACTTCAAAGGCTGGAGGAGGAAACAAGGATGGCACACACACACACACACGTATACCTGACACACACTCACACACACCAGAGTGAGCCAGGCTGGCAGGCAGGTAGGAGTCAGCTACCAACAAAGAAACATAAAAAAACCTGCAGAGCATGTGCGCTCGTACTCAAATGATCAGATAGTTGTACTTACCAGATTACAGACATGAAAAGAGGAGCATATCACTTACGTTGTAAACACATCTGTGGTACACACATACAGCCAACACGACACACACACACACACACACAGACACACACAAGCAGAAACTTTCAAACTGTCAAAACATGTTTTCAGTCCAAACAGTGTTTTTGCCACAAGTTAGAAAATCGAATTAAACCACTTACTGCTGAGATTTGTGGAGAAAATGTGTTGCTGCGCCTCGATTGCACCGTTGAACTAATATTTGATGTTGTTATCAGTGCAGATACATTGATTTAACAACTCTGCTGTTCTGTTTTCTCCAAAAGACAAATGAGGCTTTTTATTTACTGTAATTATGAGAAGAAATCACTGCAAATTCTTAATTTTCCAAAGGGAAATCCCAGGGATTAATACAATTGTATGTAATTTAATCTCTAAGGTACATTACTCTATCATAACATCAATAATTTACTACAGTCAGATCATGAAGATAAAAACAAAATGCCACAATTCATAGTGTATATTTATATTTATCTTTTAAAATCACACTGGTTGATATGATGGTCCAATTTAACTGGATTTTCTTTACACTGAGTTCTTCAGTTAAACCGACACAACATTCATGTTAAGTAAATAAGTCAGTTTAACATTTAACATGGTCGATGTGAGTTATTTGATTAGAATAAATGTTCAACATCAAACTTCAAAATTCACATTTTCGCCATGTTAACAATCTTCTCCAACTAAGGCAACTTGATGGATCGAGGACCGGTGTGAACACATTAGAGATGAGGTTCTTGTCCCTTTTGGACCTCACAAGAAAAGTCAAAGTAATAAATATAAGTTTAGGAGTCAGTAAAACAGCTAGAAAGTCAAGATGGTTCAGCTTTCAGCGATGACAAGTAGGTTCGAGCCCGAGCTCCGCATCGACAGGTAAGCAAAGGTGGCGTTAATGGCTTCTGCACTAAGTTTAGAACAAAAGAACGTCGTCAAAAACTTGTCAAAAAGTAAAGTTAACCCGTTAAAGCGAGAAAAAACAGACTGTTTTACCAAGAACCCGAGCCGAATCATCCGAACTGGACTCGGTCGGAGACTCGACACAGAACACAAACGTATTCCTCACGTATAGTCGAAAACTCTTAGTTTCTTACCTTGAAACTACACCGCTCTTGGTTGGCCCGTTTGCTTCCCGAAGTCGGTGTTCCGCAGGTAAAATAAAAAAATAGAAACAACCCGGAGAGAGGGATGAAGAAACTCCGAGGAGTCGCCATTCCTGTCCCAGGTCTGAGCAGCTCTGAGTGAGAGCTTCGGAGCAGAGCAGAGCACAGCAGAGGAGGCGTGTGCGTGCACGCGCACGTGTACGTGCCTGTTCGCGCGCTTGTACCTGCGTGTTAGGAAGACTTGTACTTCTCATAAAGAGTGTTATTGAGGAAGATCTAATTGTAGGGCAGGATGTCCAAAGGCTGGTCTAGGGGCCAATCCCGGCACACTACTCTTTTGAGATTAGGTGATTCCTGGAGGGATTAACCAAGTCTCCACAGAGGAATAGTAATCACTGCTGTCTTAGAAATGTTTATCCAAAATTATTATTAAGTGCAAATTATTTGACAGAGGTAGAATGGAAGATTCTGAATATCGTGTAATTTTATTCAGTAAATCGTTTCATCACGAGGTCATTTACTTCCCTCTGGTGGTAAAATCCTATCATAACAGCTTCTTTTTGTACTGTTTAATTTTGTGTTACGATGAAGTTAGTATAACCTTTAGTATAAAGATTGTAGGTTAGTAGGTTATTTTGCTATTTAAAAATACATAATTTCTCTCTGTGTTTTACTAGATAGGGACGTGTTCTTTGAACAGAAACATTAGAAAACTATTATTTGTGCCAATAATATTTTGGGAAAAAACATACTGTTTCGTGAAGTCGCCATTATGGCTCCAATAACAATGGGGGTAGATAATGAAATGGTGCTCCTTGTCAGAACCAATATGGCGCCCGTTCCCCTTTAACTCGGACACCAATCATTTCCACCGATTATATTTTCTAGCCAATCAAATCACACACTGTAAGGCGGGCCATGAGCAGCTGGGTGGATCTGTTTTGGGGTGGTGGAAATTTGTGTAGCCAAGAAATCTTGAGTGGGAGTTGTCGGAGGTATTTGTTGTGTGTTATATCTATCATTTCTCCCGTTTTTTTTAGCGCACAAGCCATAGCCATGCCCGGGATAGAAAAGCTACCGATAGAGGAGACTCTGGAGGACAGCCCACAGGTAACAATGTCTTTTATTTACCCTGCTAGCTTTAGCCCCCGATGCTCGGTGTCTTTGTAGGCTCTGTGTTTGCCAACACAGAGCAGCGGAGGGACACCGCTCACGGCCCCACCAGCAGTGCTGTCAACACGAACTGCAGCTGTCTGTCAGCAAGTGACATCACCGGAGCGACATCTTTGTTTGCATCACGCATTAAAAAGTTGAAACTCTTGGTTTGCAGTCAGATTATCTTGTTCTTTGCTACTTCCGTAGCCACTTAGCAACGTATGTTTTTTTTAACAAATTTCTATTTGCGTCAAATATGAGCAACAGTGTCGCACAGCTTCCGTCTGTTATACAGATGTTTAAAAAATCTGTAGCTGCAGACGTGCAGTCCAGTCAGAGCACAACACCTGCTGTGACGTCACGCTACCGGATGTAGCCAAAATGCCAGGGTTACTGTCAGTGATTGTTTATCTGATTATATGACGGTCTAGTAACTGATCTAAATGATAAAACGCATATTAAGAAACTTGTTTTTGTTCGAGAAAAGAGCAAATATGTCTTTATTATTCAGTCATATAAAATATACTACTAAAAATACATATTGTTATTAAAGAACCCCAGACATAAGCAAATATCTATCGGGCTACAGTACCAAAAATAATATAACAAAAATACTAACATAATTATTCTAACATAATAATTATTAGAAATAATGCATTCACTGGTCTAGTGAACCAGTGCAACATAATTACTAAGACCTTTTTCAATCAATTAATTTGTCACATAGGGCTATACAGGGTTGGTAACATCATCTGTCCTTACACCCTCAGCCAGGGTAAGGAAAAATTACCGAGGGGGAAAAAAAACATTTTAACAGGGAAAGAAAACTGGTATAAACCTTAGGGAGAATCATAGGAGAGGATCCACTCCCTGGAAGGACAGACAGTGAAATGGATGTTACTAGAGCATAAAAATACAATAAAATAAAAGAGGTGTAAAGGTCCAGCAAACAGTTGAAGTAATTCCAGTAGGATAGCAATGTTACAAAATGGCATTTATAATGTCAGAAGTGGATTTTGATCCTAGTCGTCCTGGTCCTGGCATTGGCCCATTCAGCAGCAGCAACAACAGGAGTGGGAAAGAGAACTTTTTAACTGTAAAAATTAAATTACACTTATTTTATTCTACGTGAGCTCATATGCTGAATCAATCAACACTGTAAACCAGGTCAGGACACACCTTGAATTGCCTGTACTGTGGAGCGAAGAGTGTGTATGTCCGGAACACACACACACACACACACACAAACTCACACACAGGCGTGTGCCCAACCATTTGTTCTGCAAATGATTTAGACTGAGCTCATATTCTCCTTTAGCACTTGTGCTTTGTTATGCAGACTCGCTCTCTGCTGGCTGTGTTTGAGGAGGACACTGCAGCCATCTCCAACTACTGCTCTCAACTCTACCAAGCGATGCACAGGATTTATGATGCGCAGGTACACATCGTCTGACGCAACAGGATTTGAAACAACACGCCAGTGTTGATAAATCTCTCCTGCTCTTTGGTTTCCAGAATGAGCTCAGTGCTGCCACACATCTGACCTCCAGGCTGCTGAAAGAGTATGACAAACAGGTGGGAAATATTCAGCCCTGAGTCAGTGTTGCTATAACAGTTGCCTTCACATCTACAATTCAGCATCGCCCCTCTTCTCAAATCTAAACAGTAAAATAATGACTGCAGCAAATATATATTTTTATTTATCTTAGATTCAGAACTTCTCTTATAATTTTAGAAAAACTGTACAGTAGCACAGTTTTATCTGCTTTTTAAAAAAACTGTGCAAAGTGTGTTTTATTTTGCTGCCTGCCATATATTGCCTTAAACTTGGACTACTTATATTTCTAAGTGTAAATGTCAACACACTGATTTGAAAAGAGTGTCTTTCTCTCATATCTTTTAACTGTAAATTCTGTTATAGTCTTATTTGTCTTATGTTGTTGTATTTGTTGTGTGCAGCGTTTTCCTCTAGGGGGTGATGATGAGGTCATGAGCTCCACACTGCAGCAGTTTGCAAAAGTTATTGATGAGGTGAGGATGACAAACTATGACTAGTGATGATGAACTAACTATCAGAGTCAGTTGATTTCAACATCTCCATTTCCTCCTTTGCTTTAGTTGAGTTCCTGTCACGCTGTGTTGTCCACCCAGCTGGCAGATGCCATGATGTTTCCTATCACTCAGTTCAAAGAGAGAGATCTGAAAGGTGAGGTGGACAGATGCACACACACATAGGGGCTGAGAAGAAAAAGCTGTTTCATTAAAAAGATCAGAGTTTGTGTTGAGGTGCAGGAGTTGGACCATTAGAGGGACAACACAGACAGGAAGGTTTGGAGAAAAAGCTTGAGAAAAAGCTGGTTTAGACAAAACCAAGGGAGGGACAGTGGATACAGTGGTAGAAGAATGATCCTAGATATGGAGCTACAAGTTAGGAGAAGGTGTAGAAGAAGGAGAGAACATGGAAAGATGGAAAAGGATGGTTCACTGTGGAAACCCCTGAAAAGGAACAAGCTGAAAGGAGAAGATGGATGGATAGAACTTTATTAATCCCTCAGGAGCATCCTGGAAATTAAGAAGAATTAAGAAGAAGAGTCAGTGTTAAGGTTCATGTCAGAGATGATGAGAGGTGACATCATCAGCGATGACATTAATCTTTCTCTCTTTCTGCAGAGATCCTCACTCTTAAAGAAGTCTTCCAGATTGCCAGTGATGGTAAGTTGTTGTTTTTCTTTTAACAAACGCAAACAGGAATTGGTTTCTTTTCATTTGCATTAAATATAATCTAAATTAAATTGGATTTCAAATAAAATTTCACCAGTTTTTATATATTTTTATTAATTTTATCAACATGGAGGATTGTGTTTTTTCTGTCTGCAGACCACGACACAGCCATAAATCGTTATAGCCGCTTGTCAAAGAAGAGGGAAAATGACAGGGTGACTATTAATATTCTATTATCAAATCAGTGAATACGCTACAGTTGGAACTTCCAAACAAAGATGATTTTCCAGGGTTTTCCAGACATATAAACTAAGTTGTTGGGTTTGCTGTGCTGCAGGTGCGAGCAGAAGTTGTTGAGGACGTCTATACTTCCCGCAAGAAACAGCACCAGACCATGATGCACTACTTCTGTTCACTGAACACGTTGCAGTACAAGAAAAAAACTGCTATGTTGGAGCCGCTGCTGGGATACATGCAGGCCCAGGTACTCTCTCTCTCAAATTCAATCCAGGTTTCAGTTTTTTTTATCTCTGTGTTCAGTCGAGGTTTTCCAAAACTGTTGTTCTTCTTTTAGATTAGTTTCTTCAAACTAGGATCAGAAAATCTCACCCAGCAGTGGGAGGATTTCCTTGGAACCATAGGAACCAGCGTCCAGAAGTAAGAATGTCCAGTTCTGCATTTCTGTTTGACACCAACCCAGGTTCTGAGTCACTAAACCATCTGTGTGTGTGGTTAGTGTGAGGCGGGAGATGGAGGCGGAGGTGCAGCAGATGCAGGACACGATTCAGGAGATGGAGAGATCATGTGACTCCGTTTACGCCCCCTGTGATCCAGACCCCGCCCACTCACCAGTTTGTCGCAACCTGACCAGGAAACAAGGCTATCTCTACATACGGAAGTAGGAGACAAACACAACCTCACGCCAAGTTTTTGTCAGGTTCTCACCTGTGTATTTTGCTGAAGCAGCTTTTTTCTGTGTGCATCTCAGTAAGACAGGTTTGGTCTCATTCTCCTGGGAACGTCAGTACTTTTTCACCCAGGGAGGTAACCTGATGCAGCAGGGCCGTGGGGAGGTGGCAGGAGGGCTGGTCACCGACCTGGACAACAGCTCCGTCATGGCAGTGGACAGTGACGACCGCCGCTTCTGCTTCCAGGTCACGTCCTTTGATGGAAAAAAGTGAGAAACATGTACTCTAACACCAGATGGCGCCACCTGTCTACTTGCTTCAATACTGATCTCTCCACTTTTGTTGATATGGGTCCCATCAGGGTAGTGACGCTGCAGGCAGAGAGCAGAAAGGACTGCGAGGAGGTGAGTTTTTTTTTTTTCTAATGCAAACTGTTTTATGTTCACTGATATTTTTCGTTGTTCTCATCTTTCATGCTTCTCTCAACAGTGGATCGCCACCATTAACAACATTTCTAAGAGGATCTACTTGAGTGAGAATGCAGAGGTTTGTTTCCTGTTCTCTCTTCCTGGTTAAATAAATATTAGCAGTTAACTGAACAGCAACAGGAGGAAAGAAACATCTTTGTGCAGTGATAGTAACATTACTCTGATACCTGTGGCAGGAGCTGGCAGCCAGAGTGAACCAAACAGCTATGGAAGCCGTGACACCATCACCCTCCTTCCAGCAAAGACACGAGAGCATGAGACCCAGCAGGTACCAAATACCAAATATAAACCTGGAAGGTGAAACAATTCTGAGCCTCATCCTCATCACTTTTCCTCTGCATCCAGTAAAGTACATATGGGCCGAACAAGCAGTATTAGCTCTGTGGGGTCCGAACCGTCGCCTGCACTCTCTGTGCTCTCATTGGACGCGCTGGTGGCCCCTGACACGCCCATCCAGTTTGACATCATTTCCCCTGTCAGTGAGGAAAACTCAGGGCAGAGTAAATCATCGGCACAGAGTGGCAGGTGAGGTGATGATGAGAATCACAAATATAATAACAATAGTTGTTGTTTTAAATGTTATTCGGTAAAGAACATGTCCTCATGTGTGTGTGTTTTTTTTTCTACAGAAGGAGTAATCCGTTTGGAGAGGGTGGAGACAGCACCTCAGAAGATGGTGAAGGTAAGTGTTAGACTTGGTAACACCAACGTTATGTATCTTTTTTTTTAACTAAAAATCATTGTGGTTGTACGTTGCACAGAGTCGATCCTTCACCAGCTCTTCATCGTACGTTTCCTGGGCTCCATGGAAGTAAGGACTGCAGATTCACCCGATGTCATCTCTGAGACCATGAGACAGATCCTGGCTGCCAGAGCCATTCACAACATCTTCAGGATGACCGAGTCTCATCTGTTGGTAACCTGTGACTGCCTCAAGTAAGAAACCCTCTGTCTCTCTGTCTAGCCGTCCATGTACAGAATATGTCTATTATTTAATATCTTGATAAACTAAATATTCAGACTCAACTTTTCATGTAAACAATATTGTTTCACGTAAAAGACAATATTGTTTTTCTGAGAAAACAAGCAGAAGCCACAGGTTGTCTGTGTGACTGTGTATTTAAAATAATAATAATTATATTTTTTGTTTCTGTTTTTCAGGCTTATTGATCCTCAGACCCAAGTGACTCGACTCAGGGTAAAACATCTGTGTAGTTCCTCTAACTGTCCCTGAAGATGTGCTTGATCCAGCCCAGGTGTAGTTACTCTTCATCATTCTCCCTTCTTGTCTTTTTTTTCCCCTTTACTGCAGTTTCCTCTGTCCACCGTTGTCCAGTGTTCGTCCCATCAGGACAACAAGAGGCTCTTTGGGTTTGTTTTGCAGTCGACGGGAGGGCGTGGAGATGGTCGGGCAGTCTGTTATATTTTTGAATCCAATAATGACGGGGAAAAGGTCTTGTTACCATTTTATCATTGTGATATAACATTCACCACAGTCTCAGTGTTGTCTCTTGGTCCAACGTCTCTGTCTCCATCTCTTTTCATCAGATCTGTGACAGCATCGGTCTGGCCAAGCAGATAGCCTTCCACTCTGAGATGGTGAGAATCTCAGACTTTAATTCACGCAGGATTAAGGGGTTGAGTGACCTAACTTCTTTTTTCTGTTACTGTTACGTAGGACCGTAAGGCTGTGGAGAAGAAGAAGGAGCAGGATAAAGCCAAAGAGAAACAAAAGGAGGAGCTGAGCAAACAGAGACAGATAGAGAAGGTCCCACACAAACACACAAAATACTGTGTAAGTAGATGTATGTACGTGTATTGATTGAAATCTTTTTTTCTGCTTCTCAGGATCTGGAGGAGCAGAGTCGATTAATCGCCGCCTCGAGTCGTCCCGCCAACCCGTCCTCCTCAGATGTCCTCGTTCTCAGCCACAGCCACTCTGAGGACAGCGATGCAGGTGATGAAGTGAAAAAGAAAGGAGAGTCTGAAGCGTAACCAGATGTTTACCTCCCAGAGAAATCTCAGCCCTCACTGTTGAAGCAACAGCTCAGGAATCGGAGCAGAGGAGCAGTACCCACCCGCTTCTGCTGTATGGGAGTAAAAAACAAAGTGCCCCACCCTCCTGAAGTCAGACCTGACTCATGAACTTAAATTCTTAATATCTGCTTTGCTCTGTAATGAGACAAAGACCTGTGTTTGCTTCTCCACAACAATTGGAGGATAACTTGCCATCTTCTGTTTTAAAGTTTATTTTATGTATTGGAAGGTAACAATCGAACGAGAAGGTGGAATTAAAAAAATGATTTTAATGTAAAGAGCCAGAGAGCAAAAAAGACAAAGGCAGGACAAGGACACTTTTATTAGTGTGGATCCCTAAAGGCACCATTGCATTCAAGTTCTAAAGCCACTAATTCTCTTTTAATTTAGCACTATGATTACCATATAAAATCTTTTCTCTACAGACCAGATGAATCCAGTTGAGACACACAAATTACAAGCCATTGTGTTTGTCTTACAAAAATTGCCAAATTCTTTATCGGAGCAAATCACTATTTGTTTTTGCCAAATTTGCTTTTAACTGTGATTTTCTGAAGTGAGCATTAAATCTGTGGTAGGTGTTTTGTCTCTTGTGAAGAACCATAAGTATGAAGAACGAGATTATAGACTACAGGTTCTTTTTACCTTCTCTCACTGCTGCAGTGTTTTATAGAGTTGAATGGGAAGGTTGCATAATTCAGCTCTTCAGTTTTTCCCGGTCATAGTTTACACATGGCCCTTAAAGTCGTCTCAGCCTAATATTCAGCTTTTTATGTTGATGTTCATTTATCCAACTCTGTCCAGCAACAATTGCTGAAAAATAATAACGTTTAGTTTAAGCAATGTTACATGTGAATGTCCTGAGTCAGCCGTGGATGAAGACCCAGAATCGGCCTAAATCTGTCACTTGTCTTTGTGGTCGTTGTCTTTGAGATGTTACTGCAGGTAAATAAGGAGTCAATTACAGAGCTGCACCTTAACAACAGACAAAACCAGATGAGATTGAAGACGGTGGATTGTAAATATGTTCAATGTGGCTGATGTTCTAGTGTCTTGATGATGAAAATGTTTTACAGGTCAAATAAAGCACTAACACAACAACAATATTGTCAACATGTCCAGATCCGTGTTGTGTACTTACAGTACAGCTGTGAGTATTTTTTTTTTGTAGAAGACTGTATTTCATCACCATTTCTTTTAATGTTCTTAAAATATGTAAAAAAAAAAATACACAAAAATATAAAAGCAGAAGTGAGAACGTTTGTAAAAGTCTATGTGTAAACATAAATGGCGTGAACATAAATTTATCTTCAACATAAATTAGAAAAATATATACAGATTTAAGGATTTTCTGCAGTGCAGCTGTAATTACATTTGAAAAACAAAAAGGAAACAAAGACGTCACTCTGCTGGATAGTCTCCTGATGTCAGCGTCTGTTTCTCCAGATCCAGAAACGGCAGGGAGTCACGGTTGACGGCAAACTCGGCCAGGTTTGGAATCCCAAACACCACGCAGCAGCTCAGAGATCCATATTTCTTCTTCATGTCACTGGCTTCAGTCCACTGATCGGCCACGCTGTCATAGTACTCCACCTTGTTGGTGGTGTAGGTGCCGTTCAAGCCACCAACCACGTAGATGCAATTGTTGATCACACCCAGCCCGAAGTTGCTGCGGTTGGTGTGCATGGCCGGGGCCCAGTGCCAGGTGTTGGATCTGGGGTTGTAAACCTCGACGCTCCTGAGGTGTTGGTTCCCATTGGAACCACCAATCTGTGGCAAGAAGAACACACCGGGCTTAGAACTTCTAAGATGGAACATGTTTACTTGCATGCACATAGATTCCCCCTGTGTTTCAGATCAGTGTTGCAGATGCAAAAGAGTGAAGTGTGTGCAAGTATTCTTAGAGAACGTACCACATAGACCTGGTCCACATGTCCAACCACTCCGATTCCAGCTCGTCTGCTCAACATAGGAGCGATGACCGTCCACTGATTGGTCTCTGGGCTGTAACTCTCTGCTGTTTGCAGGACAACGTTACCATCGTATCCACCGCAGATGTAAATCTGGGGAGAAATGTATATGTTTATGTATATATGTTATTTTAAATTCTCCTTGATTTGACCAACCTTGTCCAACAGTGTGGTGCAACTAGCATCGCTGCGTGAATGGTGCATGGATGCGATGCAGTTCCACTGGTTGTCTTCAGGACAGTAGCACTCTGCACTTTTTAGCCGAGTGTGTCCATCGAACCCCCCGATGGCGTAGATGAGGCCGTTCAACACCGTCACACTCACATAGCAGCGGCCGTAATGCATTGGCGACAGCTCGGCCCACAGGTGCGTGACCAGGTTCAACCTGCTCACTCTGTTGAACAGCCCCACGCGGTCCAAACCGCCCAGGCAGTAGACGTACCCGTCGTGGAAGGCAGTACCATGAAAGGCCCATTGGCGCTGAGTCCTGTCGGCCACATTGACCCAGTGGTCAATGCAGACGTCGTAGGCTTCGATGCTTTCACCGCTCATGCCTCCCACTGCCAACAGGATGGCCACTGGGAGACGAGGACGAGCGAGGAGGTTGCGGAAAACAAGCTCCGAGGGTCTCTGTCGGATCATGTGCTGTATGGTTTGGATGGCATCGCTGGCCATCTGTTGACATCTGCTGCTGTTCTTCACCAACTTGTAGGACATCACGTGGATGAAGATGTATTGCATGGTGGTCAATGCCATCCTGAACTACACAGAGACAAGGACAGAGAGGGTTTCTCTTCAGTTGTGGTATCAACACCGGGCTACAATTCGCCAAGATTTTTCAGATGTGTGACCATCTATGATTTGAGTAACCAAGTGATCATACCTTTGACAAAAGCAGAGCTATGTGTCCCTCTCGCTCCTTGGGACTGTGGTCAATCCACCTACAGATTGCTAAAAAGACGCTGCTCTCTTTGCTCACATGGAGGTCGTCTCTACCGAGGATTTCTGCCAACTCCTCCACCGAGAGCTGCAGAAACTCTTCGCCCGCAGAAACATCCTCAAAGTGCTCAGTGATGATCCGTTGGGCCCTGTCGTGCAGCTCGGAGCTGAAGTAGACATTAGTGAATCGCCAGATGCCGATGCAGTTACTTTCACAGAGCTGCCGGCAGAGAAAATCGGAGCAGGCCTGAATGACAGACAGGACGTTCAGCATGTCTGCTGCCACCATCAGGTCCTGCACGTTGTCCTCTGCCACTTTAACGGCGTCCGTGTAGGCGAACTCAATGATGAGCTGCATGATGTCGGGAGACAGACCGGTGATTTCAAAGACCATGTTGTTCGCAGTTGACTGGCACTGGAACAGAGCTCTGGAGGTTGGAGGTTAGAAACCAGTCAGATATGTAAAAGTGGGCATTCAAGATACACTATATACATATATATATATATGTAAAAACCCACTTGTGCAGCATATTTTATTATGAATCATACGCGTATGAATATTTGCGTATTCTTATTACTGTATCTTCATCTGATAAACTGGCAGGAATTGAAGACACAAAATTCCCTCTCAACAGCTCTAATTAGGCTACGTATCTTTTTTTTTTGCTTTTAATCTGCTGCCACCAAGCAGGAGCAGAAGTGAATTTAATTGTTCTGCCTTTTTAGAAATATTAAAATAAATTAAAATTAAATAAATTTAAATAAAAAAATGTTGAATATATTAGTTAGGGCAACGGGTCGTTGTAGGTTTAAAATCTCAAGTCTGTTAGAATAGTTACTCTCTCTGGTATTTATTTAATAAAATTCCATTCATAAAATACTAAGTTGATAGATGACACATTCACTGACCGACCACAGCGTCTCAACATCTAACCAAGAATGGAGAACACCACTCACCTGAAGTAGGGGCTGCACTTACACAGTATGATCTTATGGATCTTGTATTCAGCCTGGTCCACCCTGATGACGGCGTCCCAGTATGAACCATCCAGACGCAGACCGTTGAAGACTGAGGACTTATCTTGGGAACTCATCTTTCAGCAAACTGTTGACCTTGAACGCATCAGTCTGAGTGTAAATTCACAAAGTTGTCAATCAAAACCATCACATCCCTGAGTCTGATTCCTACGGTTTGATGTTTTGAGGACAAATGGAGATCAAGACATTTGTAGCGACCTCTTCAGGGTGATCTTATATCACAACACAACACTGCCATCTTAATCATAAATATAATAATTCTATATACATAAAAAAAACATGAGAGTTTCCATCATCGCAGCATCTTTGAATTCAGTCACACTCTCTCACTCTGCCTTTTATTGAAAATAGAACCTTTGTTACATCACATGAGTGGAAGGTGATGTAGGCTTCATGCACAATGGGTTAATAATAATAGAAACTGGCACCATGGCACTAAGGCAGAGAGCTGGGGTTGGACTGGCATCCAGGTGTGGCCTATCCTAATACATTCTGGAATGTGAAGGAGTGGCTGAGGAAATAAAAGGTCAGGTTGATCAGGTTAAAAGAACAGGTTGTATTAAACTATGAATAACCATAACCAGAGTGAAGAGACAAACAGAGATGGCAGAAAATGAATAAAACAGAAAAGAAGAATCACTCCAAAAAATAAACCCAAATCCCACTGTACAAATACACTTTGGATTCTACTAAATTGGAATATTCAGTGTTGGGTGCTGTTTGTAAACTAGAAATGATTTCTTGCACACGATAAATAAGATAAAATTGATAATATTTATATGTATTTATTTACATACATATGTATAAATATGTTTATATTAATATTACATACTATAAAAAAATATTTGAAATAAATACATATGTACATCTGTAAATATTTTGCATTTGTTTTTGTATTTTTTTTATTTTTGAATGTAAGATTTTAAAGATATTTACACATTATTTCACGATGAGGTTTGATATATTACAAATGGAAATTTAAATACTTTATTGTTCTTTGTTAGTTCTAAATCACTAGTCGACACCTGCCACCAGGGGGCGTTGGTCTCTGCTATACTGTTAAACGAAACTTTAAACTCCCGACAGCAGGAAACGTCTGATTGCCCTGTGGTTCAGACACGGACACTGATCTGCTCTGTGTGGAGGAACAAGATGAAGAACACCAGGGGTCTTCTCCTGACGGCGGTGGTCGTCATGGCAACGATCAGCACCGCGATGGCCTGGATCAAGACTACAACGACTACATGGCCTAGGACTACAACCAGACCGACTACAGCCAGACCGACTACAACCAGACCGACTACAACCAGACCGACTAGAATACCCACCACTACGACTGGTACTCACGCATGCGCGCACACACGTTTTCCTATATAGTTTAGATTGTCCTACATAAATAAACCTACCTGTAATCCTGCTGTCATTTTATGTCATCATTGAATGTTAACTTTGTATTTCAGCTATTGTTGTTGTTGTTGTTGTTGTTGTTGTTGTTGTTGTGTGTCATTGATACATTTCTCTTCTTCTCCAGCTCGTCCAACAGCAGATTTATTTGGGAAGATGTTCACTTTATCTCGCAGTGGAGGAGTGACTTTATATCCACCAGATTACTCACAACCTACTGCTGCCCCTTTTGGCAGGAGTTGGAAATGGCAGACTACTCCCCCCACTGCACCACCTATGATTCCAAGTGAGTCCAAGTTCATTTAAAATTCCTGATTAAATTATTATTTCCCCAATGGACACGTCCAAGGGATCAAGAATACCTGTCTGTCTATCTGTCTGTCTGATTCAGATTCAGATTCAGGACACTTTATTTATTCCCAAAGGGCAATTCGAGAAAAGTCGAGTCTCTCTGTCTATTTGCCTGTGTGTCTATCTGTTTGTCTATCTTTCTATCTGTCTGTCTGTCTGTCCATCCGTCGACCATCCAGCCGTCTGTGTATATTTCTATCTGTCTGTATGTTTCTCCATTTGTCTGTCTGTCTGCCTGCTTGTCTGCACGTCTGTCTGTCTGTCCGTCCATCCGTCTGTCTGTCTGTCTTGGGTTTTAGTTATTATAAATGGAGAAACTGTGATGGAGATACGAGTGAATCGACTGCTGTGGACTTGAACATCTCTTATCTCTGCTTTACTCTCTATAGTTTTTATTACATTTTCCATTTATTCTCATACATACAGTACATTTTAATAGTAATACATTTCACCTATTTGTCGTGAAAGGTTTTGAATCCAACTTTGTTCTTGTAGGTAAAATATATCAAACATATGTCTGTTTCCCGAGCGTGTTCTCCAGCAGGACTTTGTTCCACCTGGTCAGCTTGTTAATGGACAATTCTGTTTCTTACCCCACAGATTGGTCCGTGTGCATGCGTTTCCTCTGTGAATTCTCTTCATGCAGTCAAATCTTCACAGTCAGAGATACTGGCTCTTATCCTCTCACGCTGAAGACCTACTCACAAACCTTCCAGCTCGGGAGAGATTATAGTTATAACTTCCAAGAGGTGGTAGGGTTTGTTCCTATCATTAAGTTCATGTCAGAAAGTGCACCAGACCTGTGGAAGAGTGTGTGCATCACTGTGGACAACATCAACATGGTGGCTCAGATGTTCAGTGGGTCAAACATGAGCATCAGGAAGATCCTGCCTTACAGGGTGAGAAGATGATAGGAAATAAATCAAAGATGACATTTCCTAAAGTCATCTCCATTAGGGTTGATAAAGTTCTGTCTGTCGCTCTGTCTCTGTGTCCGTCTGTAGATTTCATTTTCAAGAAAACCAGTTATTCAAATTGAACAATTTGAAGGTCAGGTGACTGATGTCCAGATGTGGGATTATGCTCTACAAAACCGAGAAGTGATCAGCTACATGAAACATGGGTACGGGATCTATCTTTCTTCTCCTTTCAGCTTGTTCACCTTTTTCTGAGGTTTCCACAGTGAGTCAACATTTCCATCTCCCCATGTCCTCTCCATCTTCTACTCCTCCATGTCCTCCCTCACTGCATCCATCAATCTCCTCTTTGTCTCCTACCTGGTCGCTCCATGTCCCGGATCATTTTTCTACCAATACTGTCCCTCCTCTTAACATGTCCAAACCATCTCAATCTGTCTTCTCTAGCTTTTTCTGTGTTGTCCCTCTTATCACCTCATTCCTGACACTGTCCATCCCTGTCTCTCCTGCAGACAATCTCAGCAGCATCTTTAACTCCTCCACCTCCACCTCCCATCCATCATGGCTGGTCTCACCACCGTCCTGTAAACCTTTGCCTTCATTTCTGTTCTTTCATCCTGTTCAGATTCCACCCTGGGACATTGATCACCTGGTCCAACATGGCCTACTCTGTCAGCGGGAGCGTGCTGTTGGAGGACTCGTATAACTTCAGAGCCAATCGGCAGCCAGTGAGGAGGAGGGGGAAAGGACGCCGTCGAATCAAAGCAAAGAAGGGGAGCAGGAAGGACTTGGTTCAGGAGGGAAACAAGCTTTAAAGCTGAAATGAAGTTTGTTAGAAAATCATTGATTTTACTTCATCCGTATAAAAATGATCGGGCTGATTTGGTTGGTTGAATGGACAACATCAGGGTGTAATAATAACTATGTTGTGACGGGCACTGATTTTTAAATCGTCTTTTTCTCTGGACATTTGCACTGTAGTGACAGATGTTTGCAATTACTGCTCTAAGCCATGAATGATACACAGGAGAAATAAAAGTCTACAATC
This sequence comes from Paraplagusia blochii, assembly GCA_016785265.1. Lineage (NCBI taxonomy): Eukaryota > Metazoa > Chordata > Actinopteri > Pleuronectiformes > Cynoglossidae > Paraplagusia > Paraplagusia blochii. The sequence continues at coordinate 785,964 of JAFBJS010001105.1, read as the reverse complement.
ATCTGTTTTATCTGACAAAAGAATTATTGATGTCCCAATATTATCATCACTAAGTGATGTCTGAAACATATCTATTAGGGCAAATTAATCATTTTGGCTCAAACTGAACCGAATCGAATTGAACTGGATCGATTGTTTAATATTTTTTATGAATCGTTCCTAAATCGAATTGTAGCCTGTGAATCGAAATATGAATCGGATCGTTATGTGAGTGAATCGTCACACCCCTAATATACACTATATACATGTTTATATTAGGGGTGTGCAAATTTTATCGGTTTGGATCAAACTGAACCGAATTGGATCGACCTGGATCAACCGTTAAATATTTTTTCATGAATCGTTCGTGAATCGGATCGCTGCCAGTGAATCGAGATATGAATTGGATCGTTATGCGAGTCGCATAACAATCGTCACACCCCTAATATCTATCGTCTTAACTCAGGTGAAAATTAGAAAACACAATCACAATTACTTCATTTTAATGTTAAAACAGTAGCCTATGTGCGTAAATTAACTCTAATTTCTATTTAATATAGATGGACAGGTTACTGTCAATGAAAATGAAACCAGCATTTGATACTGAAACAATGTAAAACACAACAAATTTCACCTGTTTTGGAAAACGTTAGATGTAAGACGTAAGAGTTCTCAATTTTGGACATTATTTTATTTTTTCCAGTCTGGAATTTATTTTAATGGTCGGTCAGTCGACCATATGGACGTGTTATTGTGTCGACGTGTTTAGACGAAAGAAAAGAGACAGATGTTATTGACAAACAATGTTTTTTTTAGTTCTAGTCTCACATTCACATCAACTGCTGGCGATTGAGCAACGATGAATGTGTCAATAATTAGGTGATGTCAATAATTTCTCTGGATAGATGGACTGTATATGATATACCAAAATAATTCATTACATCAGAGCAACTCTGCCCCCTAGTGTACAGTAGAGGACGACCGGGTAAAAACATACGTCCTTAAACCAATATAGCGAGAAACAGTGGTTTCAAACATAGGGTACAGGGCCCCGTAGAAGGCATGAAGCTACAGTGGGACGGGGGGAAAAAAGAATTTTTATATTTTGTAACCAAGTAGAAGAGTTAAACATATTGGGGATATCTGAGGTTATGAATTACAGTGGTTACAATTCCATTAACTCTGTATGTGTTAATGTTCATAAAAAAAAATAAGGCAACAAAGAAAATCCTGGAAACTACTGATAAAAACAGACACTGGAGTCAAAACCATCAAATACTGTGGGTTTTTACCTGCTTGACAACAAAACACTAAATCAATAGCAGGGTCTGAACACAAACGCCACTGACATGTCAGGATTTTGACTGTGATTGAAGATGTTTGGGGAGAAAACTAAATTAAAAATGTTATTTTGTTACAAATAAATAATCAGTTTTCATTTTATTGCTTTATTCACCAGGAACACGTTGACTAGTAAAATGCATTAGCACTGAAATCACAAGGACTGAACTTAAATAACGTTACTCATTTCAATACCTTTAACCTCAAACTGTAAAATATTTCTGGCCGCTGGTGTTTTTTTTGAAAAGTGAAACTAAACGTGTGTTAAAACTCCTACATATCTGATAAACATTATTGCAGTTTACATGTTTTCTAATTAATTATAAATAAATTAGAAAAATGTAATTTAATGGAGTTTGTGTCCAGGGAGAAATAGATGAATTGAATGGAAATAACTGGCTCAGGATATTCAGACGTCATAAAAACATCACATTATGTCCAATATTTAGAGTTTTATATACAGTAAGAATTTTAATGCCTTCACCAGTGAAGTCACTGAATTTGCCGACTGTTGAAGCAAAACCACAGGGATCTTCAAACCTCAGGCATCGACTGCTCTGACAGTTACTTGGTCGCTGGTGCAGAAAACTGTGCATTTGAAAGACTGTGTTAGAAATGCAGCTGTAAATCACTCCTTGGCTCCTGCTTGGTTCTCTTTGTTTGCATAAAAGTATCTGTGAGGTCCGGTTAAGCGTGGAAGTGCACTTCTAATAAAACAATTGCAGTCACTTCTGTCTGCAGCACCACATGCTCAGGTTAATGAAATAAAAAATTGGGAGAAAAAAAAAAAAAATGTTAAAAAATGCCGGGGGCCAAAGTCCAGCCCGACTTGTAGCCTTTTCTTGTCCAATGTCTGGACCAATCCTGTGCAGCCTGAAGCAGAACTGCTGTTAGTCCACAACAAAAACCCAGTCGTGACGATCAGAAGATCACACGTTCTTTCTGGTCCTCAAAGTCAATAGTGGATGAAAAGCAGCTGGAGGAAGTTTTATTTTTCTCCAGCTTTGTTTTTTGGAGACATGATGCGTCCTTCTGTCTGTGTGTGTGTGTGTGATCCAGTCTGCTCTGGGGAAGATGTCCATGAACCTCTGAATGTTTAAAAACACACCAGGAGTGGGACCTCACTCCCTCTGGCATCGTTGGTCAAGGTGTGGAGGGTTTGTGAAGAATACCTTGAAGGTCATCTGGTAATGCCTGAATGACGGCCTCGATGTGGGCCCTGAGTTTGGCCACAGTCCCAGGATGCACTGGGAGATGTTCCTTCTCTGCTTGAGTCTGAAAGAACAAAAAAAAAAAATCAGTTCAGTTTAAGGGACAGTGCACAGCATATGAGGTGGTCAACTAATGCGCCATCTACTGGAGGGAAAGATGCTGTACAGTTGCAAACGTTAAGTTTTACCAGTTTATCTTTGAGCTTCAACACCAGGTCCACCGTCTCCACCTCTGTGTGCTTCTGGATTCTCTGCTGCAGATCCTACAAAAACACACAAAGGCTGTGGTGACAATCTTTTTTTCTGTGAGTTTCCAGTGAGAAAACCTCCATCAAAGTCCCCCTCCGTCTTTACCTCCTCACACAAGGCCTCCAGGTGCAGAGCCTCCAGTTTCTGAGTCATTTCTTTTCTCCTGCTGCGGAACCAGCCGTCAAAGTTGGGAGACTTGAGGAAATGCCTTGGAGAAGAGGAGAATAGTCTAAATATCTCTGGATTAATTTAACCTGGATGACTGAAAATCTATACCGCAGTGAGATCAGCTGTGATGTTCAGTAAGGAGACTAAGATAAAAAGTAAAGTAAAGCTCCAGTGTGTGTACCTGTAGAGTCCAATCCAGTCTCCTTTTAGTCTGGATGTGAGCTGAGGTCCAGCTTTTTCCAGTGTCTTCATGAAGTCCTGCTGGATGAACGGTCTGAGAGGAGGAGGACTTTTCCAGGGACTGATGGACTTCTGCAGGGGCATGAGACTGGCCACATACCGCTCCTGTCACACAAACCCACACAGTGAAGACACTTTCACATCGACACTGAACAACGCACAAAAAAAAAGAAGAGAAGTTATCTCTTTTTACCAGTGGAATGATGAAGCTCTGAGTCAGTTCTAAGAAGTAGCGTCGGAGAATGGCATTTTGGGCCGGCGAGGGTCTCTTTTGTTGCACACCCTGACAGATTCAAGGACAGAACTGGTCAGGAAACATCTAAAGGTGGACGTTCTTGCTCTCCTAACAACCATCACATCACATCACATCACAGACAAAGACCAAAGACTCCGTCCTTACCTTCTGAAGCTGTTTGAGGATTTCTTCGTCTTTGTTTAGATATGATTTGTAAGCCGTGTAAACACCTGTAGACGCAGAACAGATTTACTGACTATTCTGTGGGTAAGACTGCGATAAGAGCAGAGGAGAGGAATCTCACCGGGTTTGGAGTCCAGAGTTTTTAGATTTTTTAATTTTTTCACTTTCTGCTTGGCCATCTCACCTTAAAGAGAAGAAGCGCAGAAAAAAAAATCATTGTTATTCAGTGGAACCCTGTATTATTACAGTATTACGTCCCAGGTCTAATAAATCACTTGTATTCTATGGCTGTGCATGAATTGAAGAAACTGCAGGTGGCAATGTCTACCAGCTGACAAAAGTCCCACTAGAGGGCAGCAACATTTTCTTGCAGAAAATGCAGAAATTCCTTTTAATTGAACATGTTATTTACAACAACTAGACTAACCCTACCTGCATGTTTCATGTCTCCGATGCGGATGATGTGCGGCCAGTGCTGCAGGGTTTTAGCAAAAAATGGATTGGTCACCCCGAGGACCACTGATGGTCTGGGAAAATAGAAGAAAGCAACGGAACAAAACAGTGACATATCGAGCCACCAGAGGCGCTCACGTGCTTATTCCCTGTCATACTCACGGAGCCTGTGTCCTAGTGGTGTACTCCTTGAACTCGCTGTCGTGGATGGTGAAGTAGGGTCTGAAGTCGCTGCAGTAACGCAGAGGCGAGATACAGCTGCACAGACACGGCTGAAAGTCAGGAACGGGTCGATTCACACAGCTTACATTTTCTTACACCAAAGTCAGGCCCGATTATTAACAAACAAGGAGGCTGCAAGTGTCTGACGTGTGCCTTTCAAAATAAGAGATTTTCTAACATAAAACACATGCTCCACAGCAGATTCACATTATTTTGCTGATTTTTGACCAGCTGTTTGCGACCCATTCAGAACGTGTCTGCGACCTTCCTCTGGGTCGGAACCCACCAGTTGAGAACCACTGTTCTATTAAATTGCAAAATAAAAAAAAAATAAAAAAAAATTGACCAAGATACAACCGTAAATCGTGTTATAGTTACCGAATAAGGGGGCTGCACGTGTCTGACGTGTGCCCTTCAAAATAAGAGATTTTTTAACATAGAAAACGACAGCAGATTCACATTATTTAGCTGATTTTTGACCAGCTGTTCGTGACTCATCTTTGGGTCAGGATCCACCAGTTGAGAACCACTGCTCTGTTATAGCAAAATAAAAAAATATACAGGAGTTTACTAAAGTTTGGTCGTCCATTTTTTAAATAAATATTAAGTTTGGCCTGATTTTACTTACTTACTTTCTTTTTATTTTGCTCCTGTGTGAATTTCAGTCTGACTCTCTACTTAATGTTGTTTTATTAAAAAGGAAAGTGCAAGTGTTGAAAACCCAAAGTGCTGAATCGTGCAGAGTGAAAAAGTTCTAAAACACTTTGCTGACTCAAAAGTGGCCGAGTTCCAAATCTTCTCTTTCATTTCATGCTAGAAACTTCACTTGACTGGTTTTAATGACTGTGTGGACTTGAATGAAGATCTGCATCTCCAAACATGTACTGACCTGACCAACGCCAGTACAGTATCTGATGACTCGGCAGGTGAGGGCGCCATCACCACCAGAGCTTCCCCCAGCAACACCAACTCCCACAACATCTGAATGTGGAAGAAGACTGGGTGGAAACATCTGCAAACAGAAGGTACACACATGTGGAATTGAATTTCCACAAGTTATCACATTTTGTTTAGTCACTTTATGACTAAAATAAATAAATTTAGACTGAGATCATTGATGTTTTTTCTTGATATTGTTTCACTTAAATAAATATTATTTGAGTGAATCCTTTTCTCACCTGAACAGGTCGACTTCATGGATGGTTGGGAGGACGATGGACACCAGACTGTCACTCTGAATCACAGAACAACAGAATTGTTCACATGCATCAAAGAGAAAGTGCAAGTAGAAGGTCCTGAAGTAAAGTCCTGTTTTCTCACCTGAGCAGAATGAACCAGCTGCGACGTTCCCGGTTTGTCGTAACAGGTTGGGATACGGATCTGCAGGCAAAGAAGAAATGTTCTATCATTTGTGTGGATTAATTAGACAAACATCTGTTTGCTTTTTGTTCTTGTGAAGTATGAAATTCCATTTTTTGTACCTTGATGACCACACCCATGATTGGCAGTGTGAGAATTCGTCCAGGATGGGGCGTGGGCCAACGGTCGATGTCGTTACAAGCTGTAAATTAATACAAAAAGAGGAATAAGAGACAGTGACAGAGACAGACAGGCAGAAACAGACAGACAGGCAAACTGACCAGCCTCCAGACAAGGCTCCAGTTTCTCAAAGTATTCTGGAGCCATGATCTTCAACAGTGAGTGGAAGAAGGTGACGTAGGGCAGCTTACTGATCAGGACCAAGGACTGATGGAGGGACAAGAACAAAAAAACATCAAGATTCATTTGTGAAGATTTGGTTTTTAGAAAGGTTCCATGTTGAGGGAAACAACACAAGGGTGAAGTGACACTGACCTTCTGAAAGTATCCTCTCTTCAGAGATTTATCTCGCTCCTGACGGAAGTACACATAACCGTAGTAATGTCCCTGTTCCCTCTGAAACACAGACAAACAGTTGAGACACTGTTGTGGATGCTTCATAATTAACCAACAACGCGTTAAGTGACTTTGTTTTTCTGAGACCTTCAGACATGGTGGTGCATCCCTGTCAGTGGTTTCCAGGAAGCAACCGAGTGATGACTTCCTGTTTGAACCTTGGCGGAAGCGGAAACAGAACTGGGTGTCACCAAGGCAACCTAGAAAAAAGAAGATGGTGTAGATTAGCCTCCCATACGCTCATTAGCTGATAGAACTACAGATTTCAGGGAAATTTAGGATTTTTAAAATCTTCTAACCCTAAACTCCCTAAAAGGAAATTTTAATAAATTTTTAATAAACATAAATTACATAAAAAAGTTTTTTTTTTCTCACATTATTGTAAAATTCCAATATATACCACACAAACAGAACAACTCAAAGTCAGAAATGCCTGTAGTTCATGGTGAAGGTACTTTGCATAGTTCTCTTTGATTCCTCTGTTGTAGCATCTTTGATGTCTGGCTCGATAGGTTCTACAGACATATCATTAGGGATAAGTGTGTCTTCAACACTTGCTGTACTGGTTGCGATCTCAAATATTTTGTTTTTACTTACAATTTCCTAATGTTCATGCTAGGTGTTGTGCACAGAAGGTGAACATGATCATTTTCTTCAAAATAGACAAAGGTAAAAAACAGAACTTACCTGAGTTTGAGTCAGGCAAGGAAAGGTAGCAGATGCTTGTTTTCTAAATGCAAGACACAGGTAACAGGGTTAGACTGAATGCCTTAACATGTTTAAATACAGGACGTATATGGTGAAAATATGATAAATAATAATTTTAAACTGGTTATGCTTGTGACTCACCTCTTTCTCTGACAATTTGGAATGATGAGGATAAATCACCTGCCAGAAACAAACAGGATAAAGATATTTAACATTACTGCAGAAAAAAGTGATCAAATGCGTTGATATTGCACTAGACTAGGAAGTGTGCTTTTTACTCCATTGTTTACATGTTTTACAGTATCTATCTAAGAAGGAAAAGCCTACTGAAGTTCTGAACTGAACTCGTGCATAAATGACACCATGTCTAGTTCCCTTTGACCAAACCTCTGAGGTGCTCCATGACTGAGAACCTTCACAGACAGAGGTTTAAGACCAGGATCGTTAAAGTTTTGGTTAAAATTTGCTCGGTAAACGTATTTCGATGAGATGTTGGCTGTTTTACCCAAAACTAACCTCAATTTCACAGTAACATGGGCTCATAAAGAGGGGCTGGTGAAAACCTCTGGGTAACGGTGTCCAAACAAAGAGTTCCGAAGGACTCTTCCCTGTAACAGACCTAGTCGAGCACCAACTCAGTGACCACAGCTTGGTCAGAGTTGGTAAAACAGTCCAAACACTTGAACGGTGTAGATGAGTTTCACATGACTATTATTTATCTCCACAGCTTTTCTCGATCTCACCTCCACCGCCTGCCCCAGCTCCAGGTCGAAGCCAACCACACAGATGCAATGCAACCAAGCATTAAAACGATCCCATGGGAGGAGGACGGTTCCCCCCGGCTCCTCGTCGCCTCCAGGCCCGGAGGGCAACACTATCTCCTCAGCCGGAGAGATGCTACTAGCGTCCTGGTCATCCAGATCCTCCGGCTCCTCGAGCTGCTCTCCGAGCTCCTCCGGGCCTTCTAGAGCCATGGCAGGGGCCCGACCGACACTAACACACTCCGGGTTAACGTGGAGATCTAGATCTAGTGTTGTTTATTGTTAATGGCGCTCGCTAGACAACAGAGACATAGGTAAAAACAGTTGTGGCCACCCAACAGTAACTTAGCATAGCGGTGGCAACGTATGACGTTTTGTGTGACGTAGATGTAACGTCATGACGTACGACGGTTCCTCAACGGCGAACTTCCGGATTGATTGATTTACGTATTTTTAATTTTTAGTTTTGGTGTTAATTGAAGTGAAAAAAAAACATTTTTAAACACTTCGTAAAACATATTTGGAGATAAGGCAACTTACTTAACTAAGTTTTGTTGCCTATTTACAGATTAAGTTGTACAAACTAGTTCTAACTAAACAATAATGCTGCTCTTTAAAAGTGGGCGTCTATTTTCTCCTTGGTATTAAATATATAAAAGATTATAAGAGTGAACAAATATAAATTGTCTTTTAGTATTTTATTGGTTTTTTGTTTCCTCACTCTTCACTCTTTTTAACTACAGCCCTTTGACTGAAACATAAGTAATGAATGCAAAAATATGTCCTAGAATAGTGAGAACTTTACTTAAAGTCTCTATATAAAAAGTCATACTGGTTTCTATTTGTTGTACTGGGGCTTTAGAAGCGAGAATAACTTAAAAAGGACAAACAACAAAGTTTGATGGTCTGAAATGAAATTCATTTTCGATAGCAGTAATTGTATTACATATATTATTAAACATAATGTTAGCTTAAATACTGAATTTGAAGTCAGACCACTTAGTTTTTTATTTTATCTACTACTGACTTTAATCTCAGAAATTGGTCTTTAATGTCATAAATCCCTCCTTGTGTTTCATTCCTTAAATTTGCTCTAATTTATTTTTTCATCCTTCAATGCGTTCTCTGCATTTCATGAATGAGTTTTTCTGGTTAAACTTTTTTTCACAGGAAATCATTAATGTTTACAAAGAGACGCTCCCTCCTTCAATATGCGTGGCTGCCCATTGGTCGTTTGGGCCTTACGTACATACGTCACGCACGCAGCGTCAAATCAGTGTGGACCATGGCGGAATGTGGTGGAGGTGACAGCAGCACAAGTAGTCACACCATGGATAAAAGCATAACTCTCCCGCCTGACGAAATATTCCGGAATTTGGAAAACGCAAAGCGCTTTGCCATAGACATAGGTACCTGAAGCTATCGGACTTTTCGTCTCTGCTTCCCGCACTTGAGAGCTAATGTTGCGAACGCGTCTTGTTTATTGAGCAGCGGTGCCGCAGCCTGATAGTATCAGTACAAATACCTATGACTGATAATAACACAGCTAACTTCTGCCAAATGTCTCTTCAGGTTTGTTTTTAGACCCTCTATCTGTTAACCTCGTTGTCAGGTCTTTCTTCCGCCGTGGTATCGATTAGGAAAGAACAACTTTATGTATCGAAAGCCTTAGCTGTTGTTTGCTTGACGTGTGTCAGTGTTTTTCCTCAGGTGTGTTAATGCTGAGCTGTTTTAACAGGTGGTTCGCTGACGAAGCTCGCGTACTATTCTACTGTCCAACACAAAGTGGCCAAAGTGCGGTCTTTCGAGCACCACACAGAGGTAAATACCGCTGTTCTGCCTTTGTCAGTCACATGGACATTGTTCATTCCCTTTCACATGTTGTGCATGTAATGCCTTTATGGGGCCACAGTCCAGGCTGCAAATACTGTGGGTTAAAACATAACCTCCAGAAGATCGTTAATGGGGTGTTTATAACAGTTTATGTAATAAAATTCGTTTTATGTTGCTATTTTCTTTACGTTTTTAACCCAGTGGTTTTAAATCAGTGGTTGTCAAGTTAGTGAAAAGCTGCAGTTATACAATGTATAAGTAACAGTAGATGTAGATGCCTGTTTAGTTGTCTACAGAGGTCCAGCCTGGTCTAGACTAAATGAGTTGCTTTTACGAAAAACTAAAACTAACTAAAACTAATGTGCTAAAAGGCAAAACTAACTAAAACGAAACTACACTGAAAAATCCAAAACTATTATAACCCTGGTGGGAACTGGACATTGGTTTCTTGTAGATGTTTCTTTCAAAAGTCTTCTTCAGTTCTAGTTGAAGAGATCAACAAAGAGAATTTGTGCAAAAATAAACTAAAATTTGAAGTTATCTCCTCATCTTCTTCTTCTCCCTTTGGCTTGTTCTTTTTTTCTAGCGGTTTCCACAGTGAATCCTCCTTTTCCACTTCCCCCTCTTCTCTCCATCTTCTACTCTGACTCCAAAGACCTCCATGTCCATCCATCAATTTCCTCTTTTTCTCCTACCTGGTAGCTTCATCTCTAGGATCATTATTCTTCCAACATGCATATTAGGTCCACAAACCACTGTATTGACTGAACATTTGATTACTGCTGAATTTCTCCACACTCTTCATCCTTTTGTATTGTCTAATTTTACATCTTTAACCAAATGACCAAAGTTTTTTTTGTGCATCTCATTTTGACTTCTAGGATGCTGCCGGTGACAAGCTGTATGAGATATCAGTGCAGGAAGAAGTCACTGCACGTCTGCACTTCATCAAGTTTGAAAATGCTTACATTGAAACGTGTTTGGACTTCATCAAAGACCACCTGGTCAACACGGAAACCAAAGTTATCAAAGCCACCGGCGGAGGAGCGCACAAGTTCAAGGAGCTCATTGAGAAGAAACTTGGACTCAAGTGAGTGGATGTCATTTACCAACCTCAGTGCTTTTGTCTGGTGGATTAAACTGTGTCAGGGTTTCAATGATAAATCATACTGATATAGAACTGATGATGCAATGTATAACAGCGATATCAGCTTGAGAAATTTGGCATTCAAATCCACACACGACCATGTGACCTCATGGCTGCAGGGAGCTGTGAAGCGTCCTTATTATAAAAGAATACTGCACCCTTCTGCCAGCTGACAAAGACCATGTGTCTGTTTCTGATGCTATCACACATTTAGAGGAAATACATATTTTAGATATTTTTGTTGAACCCACTCCTATTGTGTTGCATTTACCCCAGAGTGGACAAAGAGGACGAGATGACCTGCCTCATCAAAGGTTGTAACTTTGTTCTGAGAAACATTCCCCACGAGGTGTTTGTTTACGCCAAGCACGCAGACTCAGAGTTTCGTTTCCAGACCACCCACCCAGACATCTTCCCCTACCTGCTGGTAAACATCGGCTCTGGAGTCTCCATTGTTAAGGTAGTGGTTTAAAAAATGATTTATATTTGTAAATATAACAGTATATATAATAAATAGTAAATTATTTCCTGGTGGGGAGGCTGGAAAGATGTCAGCAAGTGCCTACATTCTGTATGTGATTAAAAATGGCAGCAAAAAACAGAGTAATATAATCAGTGAGATTTTATATACTATATTCGAGGATGTATCTGACTTTAAATCATTTTTACAGTGCTACTTTGTAAAGCAAATACCTCAGAATTCTTGGTATTATTTGTGTCCTTTGACAAATGAATACTTTATTTTGGTTTTTTGTCATTTGATGGGTAGAATGTTATTATTCATTAACCCTTACATACACTTGCTCGATATACAGTTATTTTAGTGTTTAAACAATTACATTTATATGATATTAGCAAAGACTTTTAACCGAAGTGTCTTACAGAGAATGATTAACATTATCAGTCTTGTGGTTCCTCTGGGAATTGAACCCAGGACTCTTAAATTATTGGTCTTTATTGTTTTTGAAGCAATTACTCTCAAACTCTGATTATTTGCATGTGGTATATCATAAAATTCACTGGACTCTGACTGATATATTTATCTTGTGCATTTGATACGGGTAAATACTTGTCAGTAAACCCAAATAATCAATCTCCACCAGGTTGAATCAGAGGACAAGTTTGAGAGAATAGGTGGAAGCTCCATAGGTGGAGGAACCTTCTGGGGTCTCGGCGCCCTCCTCACAAAAACAAAGGTATCGCTCATATTTTACATTTATTAAAATGTGATGCAGAACAACAAGGAAGTTAGTGTCTGAAAAGTTTTTATATTTCGCTCGTGTAGAGATTTGACGAGTTACTACAGCTGGCCTCAAGGGGGCAACACACAAACGTTGACATGCTCGTCAAAGACATCTATGGAGGATCTTACGGCTCTCTCGGACTGACTGGAGATCTCATCGCCAGCAGCTTTGGGAAGTCGGCTACTGCTGACAAAGGTGACCTTACAAACACGGGATGGTCCCGGTTAATGTTGCTGAACTACATGGTCATTTCCTAGTAATTTGCAGCGTCTTCAGCCTCTAGCATTCCTGCAGGCGCTGTATTCAAAACAAAGATGAACTGAAGGAGCAAATAATGAAATTTCCAACATTTGTAGACTAATTAAAGCAGAGCTGACGTTAACTCTGTTTGCTGGAAGTTAGTGACACTTCCCTGAATTAAAAATCATATTTTTTTTGGAACATTAGACACAATGTCATTGGACAGTCTATTTTTGGTCTTTGACTGCGGCGTGGGGGGAAAATTTGCTTCGTAAGCGTGTCTCCTTCCCAGTGGTGTTTCCAGGCTCTTATACACACACCATAGCCTTACATTAAAACCCAGTAAGTATTACTGTACAGTATAGCAGTGGTCCCCAATCACTGGGCCGGGGACTAGTACCGGTCCGTGGGGTGAATTGGTGTCGGGCCACAGAGAAATAATGTTTCCTTTTGGCCCCATCTGTCTATTCCTTCCACTTGATCCATATCAACAGAAGAACTGACCAATAGAATGGCTAGGATTCCATCATCAATAATGTTACTATATTTGATTAGGAAATATTTTCTCAGTGAAGACAACAACAATAAACTCAAAATGGCGCAGAGTCATTGATACATGATTCTAACTTTTTATACTGGCCTGGTAGCAGAAAATTATAGGCTGTGTGTATTTGAGAAATCCTTGTTTTGCCCATGCACATTTAATTGGGGTAGGAAGATTTTATAGGTAGGAAAATATTTCAGAACCAGGGGTATTTATCTGCCACAACTTAACAATCGACTTATTCCTGGAAATTATACTTATACCTGTTACAGAAAATTTATTTTAAATAAAAAATCACTGAATTTCTCCTGAAATATTGCAGTCAGACTTAAAGGAAGGACGATTTCCTCCACAGTAGTATATACTCTAAGGATGTTTACATCTTCATCTTCAATGGCAGAGTTTTCCAAAGAAGACATGGCCAAGAGTTTACTCCACATGATCAGCAACGACATCGGCCAGCTGGCCTGCCTCTACGCCAAGCTCCACAACCTGTCCAGGGTTTACTTTGGAGGCTTCTTCATCCGAGGACACCCCGTAACCATGCACACCATCACCTACAGCATCAACTTCTTCACAAAGGCAAGAACTTTTCCTTTTCTGCGACTGTGAACTTTGTCAGTGTTGTGACTCCGTGTAGCCCTGACCTTGTTTGGTTATCAGCTGTACCGACATGGACTTGGTTTGTGTTCCCAGGGTGAAGTTCAGGCCTTGTTCCTGAGACACGAGGGATATCTTGGAGCCATTGGGGCGTTTCTGAAAGGAGCAGAGGAAGATAGTAAGAGAAACATGGGGAATGAAATTTATTCTGTCCTTGTTAACCTGATATTCGACAATATAAGTCGAATTTATCACTTATTACATTTTGGTAGAACTATTACCAAAACCACATTATAAATTCAAGATATTGAAAAAATGATTTTTCTTCTTTTCTACAGATCCAAACCAATACAGTTGGGGGGAGAATTATGCTGGAAGTTCTGGACTGATGAGCGTCTCCCCAGACATGAACCCTCTTCAACGTGCTCGTAGTGGAACGGTGAGGCCACACAGGAACCTTGAAGCCTGGAAATACAAAACAAAGTTGCCCAAGACCTTAATTTCACATCCTTCTACATTTTCATTTGGAAATCCATTTTTTATTTTGTTGAAAGACCCCGTGGCCATTAATCACGCAAAGAACATTCATTCATTCAGTCAGTGCTGTCAATCTCATCGTTTTTTTTTTTTTTTCGTTTTCTCTCCCCTCATATTGTTGTGCCCCCCATACACACTTCTCCTTCAGTTTTCTGTAAGTACCTCCACCCTTTTCTTGGACATTTGTTTGATGCCGTGTGCTGACTGGCTAGCTGTCGCTGAATGCCATTTTTACTAACATTCAAGCATCTATTTCTGCTCGGGCGACAGATCCGGTCAAAAAGCCTTTACCTGTCCACCCCCGATGGAGAGTCTTGCTTTCTTTCCCCAGCTGTTGCTTTTTTTTTTGCTTTTTTTTTCTTTCCCGGCTCAGAATACACACTGTAGCTCACTGCACTGCACCAATTTAACTATTAAAACTGTAATGTTCACTGAAGAGAAATTTAAGATTGTTTTGTCTGCTTTAGCATCTCCTTTATATTTCTTGTTTTGTTGTTTTTTTGTTTTTTTTTTTATAAAAAGGTGAGGAAAAAAAGAGGAAAAGTGTCAATTTGTCGTTTTAAACCAATGCAAGTGATGAAAACATTTCTTGAAATTGACACTGGCATAGTGGTTGGATCGGATGCTTCCGTCTGTGCTCACTTTTTTGTTCTGTTTGTGTGTCTAGTTTGACATGCTGGAGATGGACCGTCTGGAGAGACAACTGGTGAACCTGCCTCTGCTGCAGGACTCGTCGTCCTACATCCCGGACACCGTGGACCTCACGGAGGACGCGTTGGCACGAGAATACTGGCTGGACTGCTTTGAGGAGGCTCTCGACGGGGTAGGACAGTTGAAAAAGTATTTCTCCGTTGTTGGACGACGTCCTTTTGGAACAATTCAGTTGCGGTTTTGTTAATTCTCCTTGTGGCGTCAGGTGGTTAAGAGAGCCATCGGGAGTCAGCCTGATACGCCACAGGCGGCCGAGCGAGCCGAGAAGTTCCGTCAGAAATACCGAGACAAACTTCAGACCCTGCGCCACCAGCCATTGTAGGGACATGTTTTCTTCTGTTCTCACTGCCAACCTTCACCTTGTGATTTCTGAAGTGCAGTGCAGTGTCTAATGTCTAATTTTGTGCTTCTTTTCTCACCTAGTGCTTATGGATCCCTCACCGTCAGAAGTCTGTTAGACACCAGGGAACACTGTTTGAATGAGTTCAACTTTACTGATCCCTACTTGAAGGTCTGAGTGAAACCTTTATTTCTGTCCGTCTATAGACTTATATATAAATTTTACTTTATGAACTTTCTCCACACTGTTTTTAACCCTTTCCTACACTGTATTATCCTTTTCCTGCACAATTTTAAAACATGCATTTAAAAAACATTAAATATCTCACAATGAAAAATGGTGGCGATGCTGAGAGATGTTACGATGCATGAGCCAATCAGTGAAGAGTGAAGAACAGAGGAGCATGCCCATCTATCCATGAACCAATAGTATGCTGCGTAGGATCTTGTCCAAGTAGAGCAGGAACCCTGTGTCTTATATGTACAAGTCATATCTAATGTTAAGTCCTGTATTTTCATCTAAACTCTAATCCACAAACTCTGGCCCGGGGGCCAATTCTGGCCCACAGTGTAATTATTTTTGGTCCGTGAAATCAAATCTGTGCTGTTGTTGGCCCACCAGTATGTAGACCGTACACACTCTGAGAATTTACTATATTAATTATGCATGGTTAATGGGTTTATAGTTAATTTCTCAATATATATTGAGTTTGGCCATTTAATATCTATACTCATCCAGTTTCTCTTCTGTGTGACAGATTAAGGAACAGGAGAACGACACGGCCCTGAAGTACTACCTGAAGGTGGTGAAGTCTCTGGAGGAGCTGAGCTGGGAGCAGAGACAGTACGCACTGGTGCGAGGCGTCCTCGCTGGGAACGTCTTCGACTGGGGGGCCAAGGCCGTGTCAGAGTGAGGGGCCGTCTTATTCTCTGTGGTTTTATTTTATTTTTTTTTTACAGCAGTGCCAGAGGTTGTGACCTTTTATTAACGCTGCTGGATGAGATGGAAAAGGCTTGGACATGAATAATGAACATGATTTAATATAATATAAACTCTACCAGAGTGTGTTTATGGTCAGAGGTTTGATTTCCATGACCTTTTAAGAGCAGCATATAAAAAAAAACTAAATAACAATCAGTAATAGCAGATTTAGGCACAGAGAGTGTAGAACACTGGTTGATAGAACATTTTTGGTTGTTTCACCTCAACATTGAGTGAACGCAGCTGTCAATCAGGATGCACCAGCTTAGATATTTGCTACAGACTACGATTTAGTTATATTTTTATATTTTCTATTCATAAAAGTGAATGTGTATAATTCTTTCTTCTTTCTCTGTCCTACAGTGTCCTGGAATCAAACCCAGAGTTTGGTTTTGAAGAAGCTAAACGACGACTGGAAGGTAATAAATCACCTGTTGTCAATAATCTGTCATGTTTCACAGGTTTTTTTTTTTACTAAAGGTGGAGCCTCACAATGTTAACAAAAGAAACATGAAGAAAAAAGTCTGTTTATTAACTGTAATCTTTTTATAAACTATAGTCAAAGTCAGATGTTGATTTGTCTCCGTCTTTGTCCCTGTCAGAGCGTCCATGGCTGGTTGATAGCTATGACCAATGGCTGCAGAGACTGAAGGTAAAAACAAGTGACTCTTTATTATTATTTTTATGGAAATATTGATAAGAACTTTAAATAAAAATTACTTTAACGTTTTTCAAACTGCTGAAGAGGTTTACAGTCATTTTAAAGCCCAAACAGCAGATTTTCTGTCCTTTGTTTTTTTCCTCCATCTGTGTTGGTTTCCTCCAGCAGGGGCCGCCGCACAAGTGTGCATTGTTTTTCGTAGACAACAGCGGAGTGGACATCATCTTAGGGGTGATGCCTTTTGTCAGGGAGCTTCTCTCTCGAGGAACAGAGGTGAGGAGTAAAAACATCACATCTGGCGTTTGACAACGAGATGCTTCGACTGTTACAATCCTTCTGTTGTTTAATCGCTTTCTAAGGTGGTGTTGGCCAGCAACTCTGGTCCGGCTCTGAATGATGTAACGAACGGTGAACTGCAAATTCTGACCGAGCGAATCGCTGCCATGGACGCAGTCATCCAGTGAGTGAACTGAATGAGTGGGAAGAAACAGTGAAAACAGCTGTCTGAAAATATTTTTTAATTATCTCTCAAAACATGTAAAAAATCATGGTGTGTTTAGTAAACTTTGGTTTGTTTCAGGGCTGGTCTCACGGATGACAGACTGACCTTGGTCCAAAATGGCTCCAGTTCTCCTTGCCTTGATCTCAGGTGGGTCTTAGGCCTTTAATATATGTCAGGGGAGCAGCGTTTCATCAGGAAATGATGTTAAATTAATGTTAATCTGGGAAGAGTTCACTTTTCCCAACGGATAGAGAGTTCTGGGTTTGATTCTGGAGGAACCTAAAGCCTGGTGTTTGTCAGGTGTAGTCTGTTAACAGCAGTAAAAACACAATATTTTCCTTCATTGGGAATAAAATAAATAAATAAACATAATAATAATTAATTTGGGCCTGATTAGTTGAAAAAAACACTGATATGTTGGCAGGAATTGATCAATACAGTACGACTATCATCAGTAAAAAAAAATGTAACGCCACCAATTTTCTCAAAAAGTATATATCATAATATAAAAATAAATAAATAATAATAATTAAATTTAAATCTAATAAAAATAATAGATAAAAATAAAAAATAATTTGGCCCTGTTAAGTTGAAGAAAACACCGATATGTTGGCAGGAATTGAAGAAAGATACTTGTAAAGAGCTTTTTCAACCGTTTTTCTTAGTTTTCACCTGCTGCCACCTAGCGGAATAGTGTTAAATTGGTCTCCTTATCAAGAAAACAAACAAAAAATATTATTAATATTTAGGCCAATTAAGTGGAATTTTCACCTAATGATCACTCACAGCACAGGTTGAGTTGGGAATCACTGACTTTCAGCTTCACTTCAACGTCATCCCATTCTTTTACAGGTAAAAACCAAAGAACTTACCTTTAAAAAACAAGGGCTCTTTCCTTAGAGAATATATGGCTTTACATTTTGTAACTGCTGATACGTAGATTCATACTTTCTGCTGCGTGGACACACCTGGCATCAGTGACAATGTAAGGAGAAAGTGGAATGTTACAGTTGGAGGAAACTTTTTTTGATGTCTTTTCTTCATGAAATCCTCCAGCCGTCTGGACAAAGTTCTGGCCATGGTGGTGCGTGAGCGGCAGACCGACCTGGTGGTCATCGAGGGTATGGGTCGGGCAATTCACACCAACTACTACGCCACGCTGAGCTGCGAGAGCCTCAAGATGGCCGTCATCAAGAACTCGTGGCTGGCCGACCGGCTGGGAGGGAAGCTGTTCAGCGTGGTCTTCAAGTACGAGGTACCGCCCGAGAAACTGAGCCAGAACTCTCCAGCGATGACGCCCTCATGAGGAGAGACTGAACTTTTAGGAGAACAAAACATTAAATTAAAAAAAAAAGTCCAGAGCCGAGATGGGATTATCAGGAACTCTGAATGTAAGAACGCAGCTGGGTTTTTAAGAAAACCATCACTGACAGGGATGTTTTACATTGACTTTTTACCAGGATGATTTATTTTAATTCTCTCCTTATTTATGGGTGGATGGTTTTAGTTTTCATCAACAGCCGACTCCCTGTCCCTCGTCCTCATCAGTCACTTTTCGGTTTGATCGGTGACATCATAGTTGTCATTCTGTCCACTCTGGTTCTCTGATGTCCACAGAGACCAGTCACAGTTTGACAACACATTAAACATTGTTGACGTGCCTTGAGTTTGATGTGATGGAAGCATCGTCTTCTCACACTGATCTTTAACTTTTTTATTTTTTTTTATTATTTCCTGTGTCATTTTCACGATCTCCACTTGAATCAGGTCAGATCAGCGTCACTGTCACGTGTTCAGTTGTTGACGTGGCTTTAAGGGAACGTGTTCAAACTGCGGCAGAAGAAGTTGCACTTTATCACACGTAGCTCGGTGTTTGTTTCGCGTTTCTCCACAGGGTGGCAGTGTTCTACTGTTTTCTAAAAAGGTGCTCGGCGTCAGTGTTTTAACCACCACCGTGGTCCGTGACTCTCATCATTTATCAGCGCACCACGTGTTCACAGTGTAATGACGTCAAGTTGTCGATTCTGCTGTTAACGAACATGATCGATTAATCGATCGAAAGAAGCTTAGCTAATCCATCCCTCCGATGAAAAATGCAACTCTTCAAAGGCAATAACGCAGTGACACCTGGATCTGGACGAGTTTACGTGACGCTGCTGTGTTGTATGGAATCTGTAGATATGTGACATACAAGCCTGTGTAAACATATATTCAAATATGTACAGTATATTGTCTTTGTATGGAAACATGTGCATCAGTTCATTTAAAACACACCAGGCTGTGTTGTCGTGTAATTCTCTCCTGACAATCAATTTAAATTAAACTGATAAACAACAGCGTTTATTCATTAGGGTTTTTTTTCTGTCACTGATCTTTTTTTTGATCATTTGGTTTAATTTAGCTTAAAGTTGAGAAAAAAAAATCCTCCCACTGGTGTTGTAGAAACCCCACACCCTGGTATCTGGAGTGTGATTCCTGCTGAGACGCTGCAGGCTGCAGGGGGTCGTCCTGCTTTTCCGCGCTCACCGCTCCATCTGCCAGAATCCACCCGTTCGGCAAAACATCTTCATCTTCAACATTCGCCGTCATCTACATATAGAGCTGCTCTTCTCTCAAACTGGGGCAGAGTATGGAGCTGTTTTTAAACCCTGTTTTACCCCAGAGATTTATTTTGACAAATGTACTGTTGGTAAGAAAAGTAGCTGTAAAAAATGGAGATTAGGACTAGTTTTAATGTTTGACCAAAGCTTTCTGCTACAGAAGATAAACGCCAGGGACGCTAGAAATAATTGCACGATGGAATCACAGGATGTTGGTTGATATTTATATGTCTGTGTATAAACACCCATCTTTGAGTTGGTCTTAAATACCAGGCCTCTATCATTGTTTTGCATGCAGTTCCACTTACACCCTGCAGAGGGTGCTAAACACACTCCAAGGTCGTGTTTCTGAGCCAATTTTTGCAAATACGTCCACTGTTTTCTGACCATTTAGTGACTTCCATCCTTAGCCCCATATTTCTTTAGTTCTGAATTTTATTAGCGCCCCCTGCTGGATTTCAGACCTGTTGGAGAAATGTATACAGTATATATGACATTCTACATTTTATTTCTAACCCTGAACCCCATCGTTGACACCAGAGGAGCTGAGAAAACTGCAGTGTTGACTGAAAACATTTTCTGAGCCTCAGTTGACAGAGCAACAGAAAAACAGCAATTTATTTGATTCTTTAAAAAGGCAACAATGTTTTGTCTGTAAGTATCAATTTAACAGGTCAAAGAGAAAGGTTTTAACTGTGTTTTGGGGTAAATGTATGAATCTGTATCCAGTCACTGAACTTCTTCATTCTATATCAAACCACTGTTTTCCAAAGTCTGGGTCGTGTCCCTCAGGTGGGTCAAAAGAGATTTTTTGGGGTCATCTTGCATCATGATTCCTAAGGCATTACAATGGTCAATGATTTAGGAATAATGTCGATAAGAACATTTTGAAGGGAGACTCTCTGTCTCTCTCTGAAACCTTTTGACTCTCTTGAAAACACACAGCAACACAACCGAGGTTGTATTCATTCATTGGATGAAATGACTGTGTTATGTATTAATGACAACACTCACTGGAGGACGAAGACGCAGTTACGTCTCATTTGTCATTTTAGGAGAATTACCAGGGTGTCCTGACAGAGAGAGACGTTCCAGTGCTCGTTACAAACATTTCCGACTGTGGGTTTATTTGTCGTCCATTATCTTCCTCACACAGACTCCAGTCCCTCTCTGCTGCTCGTCCTCGGGGCCAAGAGCCTCGTCTTCAGCCGCGTGTCTTCAGTAACTCCAACAAACACTTCCTCAGCTCTCGGACACAAACCAGGAAATGACAGAAAGGAAATTCTATATGTCAGCCGCTTCCCTTAAATGATTCAACTCAATAATTTTCCACTTTGACGGATTAAATCTGTCCGCACACAAAAGGCTGTGAGAGCAGACGTGGAATTAGTCACACTGCTGGGTTTGTAGGACTGTCAGGGAACAGACATTTACTGGAGCGTTCTGCAGGAAATGTCCTTCAATTAAAATCTCGAGTCTCACTGCTGCTCCTTTAGGACGGTACCTTTGTGGAACCGATTCCATCTGCAGGGTGATTGTTTAGCCATAAATGTTACTATCTTTAATCAAATCTTATCTGTTTTTGGCTGGGCTGTCTCCAGGCCCCCATAGCCGTCCCTCATGGATGTTCCTGGGTGTGGTGCAACCACTGGAGGGCGCCAACTGGGCCAACCAGGCCCCCAAGCAGCTGCCTGTGTTGCCTGTTTCTGGGTGTAAATCCCTGGACCTGACTACTGCTCTACAGGACCACCATCCAAATCACACTGCCCCCATACCATCCCCTCGTGTACCTTCTTGAATCTTCCTGCAGGTGCTACTACCACTAGAGGGCACCAACTGCACCAACTGTCTAGGAGGTGAAGCCTGGAGTTCCTGCCCAACGACAGAAACTAAACTCTGGACCAGAGCGTAAACAGAGGTGGTGCTAGGGTCTCTGGGAGCTCCAAGCAAGTAATCGCTGAGGCCCCCTAGTGGCCATGGTCCCAAACAACTCGATTCCAGGCTGGTAAATAGCAGAGATAGATAGCAGTTGTTGATTATTGTGAGTCATGGGAGGAGGTTTTAACCTGTCAGTGTTTTGGGTCCAGTCAGGAAGAACCAAGAATCATCATATCATTTGCTGCAGATGTTTGTCTGCTTCCAAATCCAAGGCCCTGCAGCTCATCCGGGGCCGCAGTAGATCAGGATGTAAATCAATGACCAACCACTAGGCACCTCCTCAACCTTCAGTTTCAGGTTGTGGAAAGGCAACGTTATCTACCGAACGTTGCTGTGTAGGCGTTCTCCACAGGGTTCTACCATGGACCAGGGGTGTTGAGGCAACGTCATGGTGGTTAAGTATGGAGAGTTTCTGGCTTCCTTAACGCAGAAGTGCACAGAAGCACAGAAGGTCCTGGGTTTGATTCTCAGAGGAACCAAATGTTTATCATCCAAAGTCTAAGTGTCGTCATTGTTCTTTACTTTTGTCCTGCAGCTGATTCTGATACTGGTCTGATGGTGATGATGATGATGATGATGAGACCCAGCTGCTGCTGATCAGCGCTCCTCCACCCGCTGCTCACGGCTCACACGAACACTGACCTGTCTCCACAGTCAACACTCGTCCAGTGTTGTTGGACTGTAGGAGGTCCATCAACACTGGTGGACCTCCTACAGGTTCACGTCACTTTTTACCCCCAGGCTCCGGTCTCTTTGTTTGGACTTTGACCTGGATCAGCTTCTTCATCCATTAAGAAGGTAGTTAAAGCTCAATGAACCCCTGGCAGCTGTCGGATTAGAACCTGAAGCCTTTCAGACCCAAGTCTGCTCCATTGACCTGACATCACCAGGTTGACCCTGAGCTGCTGTGATCATAGCATCATCTCAACCCTCAGAACATCCAGTGGACTCAGTCTGGAGCAGTGTGATTTAGGTGGCAGTGGTGGAGACAGCTGCCACTGAGACTAGGGGACGGATAAGAAGATTTAACCAGTGACCTCCTTCCAGACCTAGCACCACCTTTGTGCATCTTACATTTCTTAAATCCAGTTCTCAAAAAAAAAATCTAAGCAAGTCTAAACAGCTGTCCCTCCTCCAACAGGGGGCGCTGTTGGGTGGGATACCTGTGCTCCATCGTCTCAACTGACTGATCATCGTTTTAATCCAGGCCTAGGACCGCCCCTGCTCTCACACCTTTCCAACCAATGCTTGGGACAAAACGTGACACGTGCTGGCGGGTACGCGCACACAGGGAGCGCGCCCGCGGTGCCCGTGCCCGCTCTCCAGCTCCATCAACGACGGGCTTCAGTCCGGATGCTGTGGTGGGAGAGCGGACTTCAGAGGAGGAGAACAACAGACACGGACACAGACCGTCAGACTGAGAGACGTCCGAGGCTCCTGAGGTAAGACCTCACCTTCTTCTAGAAGCTTCTGTCCTCACTGGACTCGGATTGAAAACACGGAGGTGAGACTTCAGCTCTACGGTGACTTGGTTGTAATCTGCCGAGTCCTGATAATCTGCACAGATTAGAAACCAGACCTGATTTTGATAAGTGGTTAATTTCAGCGGTCACCTCCACCTCCTGGTCTGACACCGCGGCTCCATCTGTGCGTAAAAGCGCACGGTGCGAAAACCAACGCAGATCATGTGGTTGAACCAGAACCAGAACCAGAAGAACTCCAGCTGGGGAACTTTTTTATTAGTATTTTTTTGGTCAAATTCTGATTTAAAACTCGAACAAACACAGCTGACCATCGTCTCTGCTCGACCCTCTGTCCACTGATCCACCGTGATTTCAGCTTCAAGTAGAAACAAAAACAGACAATAAACCGGATTAAAATCGATTTACTAGAAAAGAATGACTTCAGATTAAATGCTAAAGCAGCGGCTCTCAAACTGCCTAACCACGTTGATGCCAAACCACAGATAGGAGGCGCTGTTCTTCAGGGAAAATGCATTGATTTGTTGTTTTTTTTCTTTATTGGATGAGAACAAAATCTGTTTGGGGATTTTCCGAGTTTAAGGTAAAAGTTCACTAAAGTAGTCCATCCTCCAGAAGGGGACGCTGCAGTGCAAGTCGTATCACTAATAAAAACCTAGAGGAAAAAAAATATTTAAAAAGGCTTCAAATTATATATTTTTTTGAAATTCAAATAAATAGTTAGACAGCGTTTATTAAATCGGCATTGACGCCCCCTACTGGGCTTATTTTCAACTGCAAATCAATGCCAGTTGGGTTTATGATGACTGGAGAAAGTAATATTTAGAAAACGCTGACAGAGGGCCGTGTTCCTGCAGAGATTTACTGTATGAAGTGCTTCCTGTGGTTTTGTTTAACAGAGTGAATGAAAACAATAAACCAAATCCCAGCGTACTCTACCTTTAATGAGGACGAGGTTGGACAAATGTCAAACATGAACAGTTCTCCCTGACGACAGTTTGATTGGACGTTGACAGAATCCAAATACAACAACACAACAGATTTTAGACGGTGTTTCTCTCTGTATTGTCTTCACAAACCAATGGCGTTTGATGTCCGCTCCGTCCACACTGTGGACACTCTGGGCTTTTTGTTTCCACCAAAGAAGACAGAATGATGGGGTCACATAGAAATGTTGTCACACCTCATGTGATCATCTTTGTTCTGTCCCCAAAAATGTTTTAGAATTTTATTCTCCCAGACCATGAACACATATTTAAGAAGTTGCTAAGGAACATTTTATTTATTTATTCATTTTTAACCAAATAATTGTAGTTATTTTCCTGGCAGAGACACAAAAAGAGTCACTGACACTTAGAACGAGATGAAGCTGCTTTAACGCTCTCGCTTCCTTCCCTCCCTCCGTCCCTCCCTCTGAGTTTGTGCCTCATTTCTCTCCTCACCCTCTCCTCCCTCTTAAGCATTATGTCTTATTTTCTCCGCGCTCCCCTCGTCCTCCTCTTCTCTTTTGTCTCTGGTTCTCTCTCCTCTCTGTGGGACACCTCTTTCTGCGCTTCTGGTGCTGTTTGCGTCTCACACCATTTTTGGATCCTGCCCATGTGTGGGAGTCTGGAGGAGGCCTCCCCGCTGTGAGGGAGTTTGTGTGCACTGATTGCAGCAGGGAGCCCAAAAATCCTGCAGCTGAGCATCAGCGACGATGTTACTGAGCATCAGCGACGATGTTCTGGTCTCACCCCACATCTGTTGTAGCTCCGACCAAATGACCCAAATTACCAGTGAATCACTCAGTGTCTTCCTGTTCGCTGCCTCTCAGTGGCTGACAGATGGACCTTCCTTATGGCTCCTGTTTTTACACCCTCGCTGCAGCTTCCAGGGGCCGGCGTTACTGTCCAATACTGGCCTGGAATCTGCAAAGAGCTCTGCAATCAGTCGGTGCATCTCAACGACATCGTCCGCCGAGGATTTTCTTTTCGCGTCCAAGCACTTTGTAGAATGCTGAAGTCAGTGATGCTGGCCTTTGTGGAAATTAAGTTTAATGTTGTTAAATGCACTCTGGCAGAGGTGTTTATAATGCACAGGCCGCAGTTTCCCAGTCGATGTTTATGGAATTTCCCTGATACAAACAAGGCTTTTTATGCGACCCATTTATTCAGCTTCTATTCTTAATGGTGACATTATTACATTACTACGGCCCAAAGAAAATTAAAAAGCCTGTTTGCGATAAGTGTTTCTTTTTGTCATCAAATTGAACGTGTTTTTTGCAAGAGTTTGAGTTATGATCTGTGCAAACCTGTTTATGTTTCATCCTGCTATAACGTCTCCAAACTACACAATCCAAGGTTTATAAGCTTCCTGCAAAACCATTGTGAGATGAAGTGTGAAGTGACCACGATGTTAATCTTTGAACCCCTGCCCTGCAACAGTTCTCCTCTTCAATTTAATCTGCATTACCGCCCCCTACTGGGATGGTTAACAACTGGAAATCAATGCCAAGGCTTTTGGATCACTGGAGACAGAAAGTAATAATTAGAAAACGCTGACAGAGGGACGTGTTCCTGCAGAGATTTACAGCGCAAAGTGCTTCCTGTGGTCGTAGTGTGTCGTAAATTTGACCCAGTTTTCGTTTCATCTCGATATGACGTCTCCAAACTACACAATCCTAAATTCATAAGCCTTTATCCCAAATTTCTTTCATCAGGCCATAAAAGGATATTGGTTTGTAAGCGTCGGGACGGTGCTATGCTCAGAGCACCTCAGTGTCAACCTGGCAGCTGCTGGATTCGAACCTGAAGCCCTGCGGACCCATGTCTGCTTCCTTAACCACTGATCCACCATTGCTGCGACTATAATTTTAACAAAGAAAGACGTAAAGCAACTTTACTGTCTACGGTTTAAACGTGAAAATTCTAGATGGTTGTCGTCACTGAAAACATTTGTTTTTGTCTCTTTGTCCCCTGCAGCTCCTGAATCTAAATGACTATTCAGACGTTGAACGTTGTTTTGCACAGTTTCTGACACCAACTATAGGACATGTGTCATTAGCCGACAGACAAGTTTGAGTCACTGTCGTCTCGGCGTGCGGCGCCGCCCTGACATGACACTTCTGCCTCTGCCGTGCTCTTCTGCAGCCTTTGTTTCCCCGATCCTTATGGCCCTGCTGGTTGCTACGAGAGATAAAACAACAGGAGCAGATGGTTCCTGGAGGTTTGGTGTCGCAGCAGGTGAAGCTAAGACGTGCACACGCCCCCACGTGCACTGTACTTTATTTCACTCCCTCACTCGGCAGCACAGACACAGACACAGACACAGACACAGACCTGGATCCAGTCCTTAAGTGTATCTTTGTAATAAAGGTGTTAAGGAGTGGCTGCTCCAGGTGGTGGTGGTGGTGGGACCACAGAGAGGTCTCGCATCTCATCACTGCTCCATCACCTGCTCTCTAATAGTTGCCCCCCCGCCCTGTGCAATCTCTGCAAGATCACCTATTACTTCACACATGCCCTGCAGGGCTCTGATGCAAGTCTCTCCCGTGACCACTTTACACTGTTTTCACTGTGCTCATAAAGGCTGCTGGCACACACACACACACACACACACACACACACACACACACACACACACACACACAGACATGTTTCATGCTCTACAGTATATGAAACCCCAACCATTAGAAACCAATTTTAGATTCTCTGCTCATTGGCTGCCTGTTAGGGCAGAATTGTTTCAAACATCTTGTTACTTTTTATTTACCTTTTTTTGGTCCCTGAACGCACCACTGTCTGCTTCAGATTCAGGTGAAATTTGTTATCTGTCTATCTATCTATGTCTAATCAAATCTTTATCTTATCCTTGTTTCCCAAAGACTGGGTCTCGACCCTGAGATGGGCCGCATGAGATTTTTTGGGGGTCCATTGTGCATAATGTTTTCTAGGAATTTACGGTCGTTTTGTATATTGTTGGCTAATCTCTCTCTCCTGGTTGTCCCAGTGTCCTCTCAGTGTCTTTTGTGTCTTTCCAGGGAACATAGAGTCTTAAAACCATTTTTATTTTTTTTTCCATTCCATTTTTCGCAGTCACTCAGCCACAGTTAAAGCCGCGCCCCTCAGTTTGGTGGATTATCCCCAGTGAAAGTGACGTAGGGTTATTTCCACGCTGCCTGTTTGCTCTCACATTCCTCCCCTGCTGAGCTGTACCTACAACACAGAGCCGGGCTCTAAGACTGGCTCCAGTTGGAGGGCGGTGTTGTTCTGAGGAGCTGTTGATCACACAGCACACAGAGACGTTAGAGCGTTAGATGCCACCCAGAGCGCTCCATTATCATCTCCATCCTGTGCCTCCTCAAAGGACCACCTGTTAGCAGCCCTGAGAGTCGGGGGACAGAGAGACCCAGAGACAGACAGGGAGAGAGAGAGGACAAAACCACAGCACTGCTGTGTCCACATACTCGCTTTTGCTCCCGTCACTTTTCACATGACAGGTCTATTCAGGCCTGAGCCGACGCACAGCGCCCCCTGTTTCTATGGAGCTGTAACATCTTTGTCTCTGTTGCCAGAAGTAACTTTTGAGGTTCATGTTGTTGTTGTTGCTCAACTTCTTCCTCGGGCCACAGTTCAGGTGTTTCTACACAGAAACTTTGACACAAAGTAAAAATACTCCTCTGGCATCCATCAGTCTCCTTGTCTGAGATGGACCTGGAAGCTCCATCCCTAGGATCATTCTTCTACGAACGTGTCTTCTCTAGCTTCTTTGTCTCCAAAGCTTCCTGTCTGTGTTGTCCCTCTAATCACCTGATCCTGTCCATCCTTGTCTCTCCTAAAGAGAATCTCAGCAGCATCTTTAACTCCTCCACCTCCAGCTCTGTCTCCTGTCTTCTGTCTATTCCTAGTGTCTCTAATCCATCCATCATGTCCATCCATCATCAACAGAATGAAGTTCTGTTGTTAGATTTGTAGTAAATATCATCAGTTTGGTAAAAAGTCTTGCTCTCCCACTAATAAAGGTAAAACTTTTTGATAAACCATAAAAATACAAACCCAAAAAACCTAAAAACTCAGTTCCTCTGTGTTTTATTTTAGTTTCAATCTTCTCTGAATCAAAGCTGTCACTAAAAATGTGTCTGTTTTTGATGCTGATGTCATTCACAGTAACTTAACAATAACTCTTAATAAAACAAAGGTCTTCCCTTTGTTCCTTTCAACAGCCCCCGCCCTTTAGTTTGGGGATTTCTCCTCAATCAATCTTTTTTCATGTCGTCCTGACACCTGCGGCACCTTGTGTGTAAAACACCGTTGTTCACACACATTAATTATGACACAGCTGATTCCCCGGTCTCTGAGGGGCTGTTGAGAGCCAGAGGTCCCGCCTCTGCACAGCTGGTCAGGGTTTCAGGGGGGGTCGACAGACCCTCCTGCTCTGACGTCATCTGGACGAGTTTCTGGACGTAGAGACGTCTGACAGAAACAGAAGCGCACATTTACGAGGCTGGAAAAGCCTCCATCATGAAGTGGAGAGTGTGAATCCAACATGTTGTGTTTGGATTGAGCTGAAAGATCTCACAACCCCCATCCTCCACCACACAGAGGGAGCAGCAGCTCAATACATCTCCTCCATTGATTTCCTGTTGGCCCTGCTCTGCCGTTTGTCTTGGAACACAAAGGAAACTCCTGCCACTGCACCACCACCATGCTGCCTGTGAGTCAGGCTGAAAAAAAAATGCAAAATTTACTCCAACCCCCCAATCATGTTCTCAACTTGATGTGCTGTGGAGAGACGTGTCAAAATTCTGGACGAGTTTTTGTCCAATATCTGTTTTAACGCATAGAAAACATGGATAAGGTTGGAATAAAAGACAAAACAACCTACGGTTCGAGGGCCAGGTGCAGCCAGACTTCCAGGTGCCTCATGTGACACCTACAGAACATCACGCGGCTGCAGATGTTGGGCTCCATGTGATGTTGAGCTCCACAGCCACGGGCAGATGGAGACGTATAAAAACACACACCAGCACAAAAACATGGCTATAAAACCACGACAACAACAGCTTTTACTGCAGTTTGAAACAAAGGCGGCCATCTTTACTCTGACCTCAGGTTCTGTTAAGCATCAGTGTGATGTAGACTGGAAGTTATGACACCAGGTGTTATTCTTATTGGTTTTAAACACATATTTGTTTAAAGCTGGATGGACGATGTCATGGTTTAGGGCTGCATTTCAGCCAGTGACACAGAAGTATGTTATTGATCCCAGACTGGAAACTGCAGGGGTTTATTTTAAGCTTGGTTCTAATAAATCATGATGTCAAACTCAACTCCACACTGGATCAAAACTGGGACAAAGTCACAGGCTGACCTTTCTTATTTTTGGCCTTTTGGTGGCGCTAAGTGTACATGAAAAAAAAGTTCAGTTTTAAAAATATAAGAACTTTTGTGTCAATCTTTGTTTAAAAAAAACCATAATACAATAAAATAAAATCTAACTGTTAACACCTGCTTAAAGCCTTAGTCTTGCTGCTACTCTGTGTTTTGCAATACTGCCACCTAGGGGTCAATTTGATACTGGTAAATATTATCATAATCTACGTAAATTACACAGTTTTCATTTCAAACAATATGTAATGGTCGGGGAGAAGCTAAAAACAATAATTCTGTTTTATTTATGTTTGGATTAGAACAGTTTTTTTGGTAGTAAAACTACTTCCTGCTAAAAAAAACACATTTTAAATTAATATTTTGATTTCATTTAAATTTATATTTTTTATAAACTATCTTAAACAGAGTTGGTGCTGCGTGCCAGTTATTTTTATTATAAAAACATCACCCTGATGTGTGGTTTGTTATCAACATCAAAATTGCAACTCACTCCCTTAAATGCAACACCATATTTTTCGACTGCGTCTAAACTGTGTGGCGTCTGATAAGGCTTATATTCACACCCTCATGTTTCATACTTCAGTCCTTGTCTGCAGATTTGTTGATTTTATTAATGGCCCTTACGTTTGACGGACGTTCCAGACCCCAGAGCTGGCAGCTGTAAATGATGTGTTATCCTAGGAAAGCAGAAAGATGCACGAGTCCAGGCGGAAGATGTCATTTATAAAAGCAATCACAGACGCATCTCTTTAAATCCTCCTCGAAGCTTTCCGTCCAGGATAAATGGAAAAATCCAAGCAGGAAACTGAAGAGGCTGGAACGTGAATGTAGATGACGCCAAACAACCGTTTGATCTTCGCATGTTACGATTCATGAAAATGAAAATGATATTTTTACCTTTTGGGAGAAAATTCTATTTCTGTCAAATCACTGATTCAAAGTTAAAATATTTTTCAGATGGTAAATATGGATCGAAGATCCTTTTATTTCAGCTCAGCCTGTTTAATTAGAGGCTGGTTGAAACCATATTGATGTTCTGGGTGAGAAAAACATGCAAAATGGAGACAAACCTACAATTGACGGTGAAAGGCAGGCTGTAACTGCAGACTTTGTTTTATTCAATTTTGTTTTAATTTGAGACTCTTTTTATTTCCTGCTTTTGTTGTTTGTTTCCTGTTTTTCTCTTCTCATCGTCTGCCCTGTGCTTTCAAGAACCTTCTGTTATTCAACCATATTTGATTATTTACTGTCTGCTGCTGTGTTCAGTGCTGTGTAATTTCCCCTTTTCGTGTGATATTTTTTCCATCCCAAAAAAAAAACACTTTTATTTGTTGATTTTTTATTTCTCTAATCCTATCTTATACCCCACCTGTAGGTGGCACTGTGCTGTGCAGACATGAACCTCTCTTGGATCCTGCTCCCTGTGCTCCTGCTGACCACCCTGACTCTTTCACACACTTCAGAACACGGAGCACCTCATGGTAGAAGGAGGCAGGCACAAACCTCAGCAGGGGGCGCCATCCTCCTGCAGCAGCCTCTACAGAGTCCCCAGTCCCAGAGCAGGGACCAGGGGGGACCACGGGCCAGCCAGGGGTCGCGTAGTGACAAAAGAGGCTCCGGGCGTCTCTCCCACAGGGCTCTGCACCGTCTGGCCAGGCCTGAGGACGATGGCACGGGTCTGGAGGGTCTGAGTCCGGTCCGGCTGGAGACGGGTCCGCGAAGGAACAGGGACAAAGTTCAGGCGAAAATGAAAAGTCCATCCCAGATCTGGGAGAACCAACTCGCTGGGACAAAAAAAGGGAGAGGACACAGAAACAGACATGGACATCACTTGGAGCACAGGAGGCAAGGAGCCGGCCGTCGTGACAGAGGGCGCCATAGCAAAGGTGAGGAACTGGAGTCTTCAGTGAGGTGATGTTTGAAGACTGTGTTGACGGTATAGTGGTGCAGTGGTCGGTATAGGTGTATAGGAGTTAAAAACTGTTTCCTGGGCTTCTCTGCTGCCCTCTCCTGGTGACTACTGCAGTTAGTGAGACTTCCCACTTGAGCCTTTGACTAAGAGCCCGGATAGCTCAGTCGGTAGAGCATCAGACTTTTAATCTGAGGGTCCAGGGTTCAAGTCCCTGTTCGGGCGGAGAATTTTCTTACATTTACGTTTGGCATCAAAGTATCAACTAATTGACTGAGTTGAAAGAAAACCTACAAAAGCACAAAATCAGTTTCAACCCTTTCAACCTACTTTTTCTGCAGCGCCCCCTTTTGGTAGATCGTAGAAAGACAGGCCCAAATTCACAGCAGTTTTTTCCAAACTGTACCAGCCTTAAAACACGTCCATGTTTGTCCCTGCAGAAATCAAACAACACTTGATCATCACTGCTGTGTATATTTGACGGATTTAGAAAAACTGCTGCTCCTGAACTCAAGAAAAACTATCGCCCCCTGCTGTTTGGTCTGTTGATCGTCTCTGGGTTTGGACAAAGGCCAAGAGAAGATCAACATCAAACCCAGAGACGACGCCCTGAAGATTATATCGTAGAGAAGTCGGTGTCTGAGCGTTTTAAAGATTTACTGCTCACCTCGGGTTTAAATAAGTGATAAAGGAACTCCTGCTGTGATGATCATCTGGATGATTCTGCAGATCAACACACACACACACACACACACACACTCTGTGTCCTGTCCTGTCCAGATAACTTTGTTTATTAAACCTTAAAACAGAGTTGAATCATATATTTAGTTTTTTTATTTGAAGGAGATAAAGGAGAAAATAATATACAGTAGTTTAAGCTTTAGGTAAAAAGTCATAAAAAATACTAGACCGTCCTTCATTTTTATGCCTGGTTCCACTAAAGGTTCATAACCTGAAGGATAGAAAAACAGGACAACAGTCGATGTCTAAGAGGTTGGTTTTTGTCCATGATTGTGTTTAATGTCAAGAAAACCATAGAAAACGTCTAAATATCAGTAACTGTTATAACTGTTATGAGTTATTTTTGTTGTTTTAGTTTAGTTTATTTAAAGGGAACAATGCAATTTAATAAAACATGTGATGTCAAGTGATGTCATGCCTTTTTTAACCATGTGATTTTTAACACATGGTTAAAAAAGACAGAATTAGCCAGAAGGCTAGTTTTCATCTGTGGTCCCATGTCATTATATTTGTCCAAAAAATTAAAATCTTTAGTGGAACTAGGCATTAAAATGGACAAGAAATTGAAGGAAGACAGCAGGGTTGTCTGATAGTTTGTCCCATGTCTGATAGTTTGTCCCACGTCCAACAGTGTTATTGAATCCTTAAATGACAGCTGACAATCACCAAACTTTAATGACACACTGTGTTCTTAATTCCTAAAAAATAATATTTTCACTGTTAAACTGAAGTAAATATCCATATTCTACTTGCTCCACCCCTTTTCTGTAGCTCTACGTACCCTCCAAGGGCCCCGCCCCCCACCTTTGGGAGCCCTAAGCCTCTGTATCACTGATTTCTTTCTGTGTATGTTGTAAATATCTTCTCAGTGTTTCCTCTGGAGCCTGAGATGAGGACCGTGTCCAAGGACAGAGATTTCCTGGACGACTCGTCCTCCGCTTTCGCCGCCTCCCCCTCCCTGAGTGTGACACCACCCGGCGACCCTTCCTCCCCCATCGCTGCCTCCGGCTTCGGCTCTGCCATGGTTTCCACGGTGATGAACGAGCATCCTCCAACGCTGCCCCCGGCCTCCACCAAACCCCAGGTAACCCCAACCGAGCTGGAGTTTATATTGAAGGCATCTGTTGTGCCTCAGTGTGAATCCAGATTGTGGGAGGGAGGGGGTGAGGAGTGAGGGTGGGGGTGGAATGGGCCCCAGTGCTGCCCTCAAGCTGCAGCAGGCCTCATAGTTCATGTGGGAAATTACACCCCAGTACAATATAACCTGACGGTGCTGCTGCTGCTGGACGTCTGGGTCACGGAGCGGCTGATGGATATGAAGGTTCTCCTCGTGCTAGAACTTCACCTCTGGGATGAGGAGAAGTCTCTCCTCAGAGCAGCAGCACATTTCCTGTAAGTGCTTTTCTTCTGGCTTTATTAAAAAAGTACGTCGGAGCCAAAGGGATGTGACGACGCAGAGACATTTTTCTCCGTTCAACTGAAACACATCAAAGTCTGACGTTTTGCTCACACTTATCGGAAATGTTACTCAGAGTTTTATTTTTACAGAAGTCGAGCAGCAGGACGAGTTCTGTTGTCGTGTTTAAGATAAGATAAAGATAAATATAATGCATTGTAGCTCAGTTGGCCTTTTTTGAAGGCACACAGAACAGAACAGTGCCACCTATGGGTAGATACCAACCTGCAAGCAATATTTCCAGCCGCCACATTGCATCTTGGTGGAACCAAACCTGGTGTCTCATATCCTCATATCCACTTCACATTGGTCTTTCAACACTATATAGCACGTGTCATACTCAAGGCTTGCGGGCCAAATCTGGGCCACCAAATAATTTTGTTCGGCCCATGGAAGATGACAGGGCAGATCTGAAATGTTGAATGTTTTTTTTAATTACACACCAACGCATTTCAATCAACAAATTGCAAACATTTTTTAACACAGAAGGAGCTACATTCAATAAGTCCTTCAGTTAAGACTGGACCTCTGATGCCCCCTGCTGGACTTGAAGAATTTTGTTCCCTCTAAGATATTAGTGCATTTCATACTTTAGGTACTGGTGTACCATATTGGTTGTATGCATTCAAGTATTTAATATTTGAATACTTTACATTACAATTAACTTTTCTTTATTTGTGTATCTGCAACATTTCCCTGAAAAGTTGAAAAAAAAGTTAAAATAATAAAATTTTTGACTAGTAAACCAGACTGGCCCCTTAGATTTGACAAAAATTTCACAAAATTTACCAAAATAAATGTCTAAATGGATTAAGCCTCTTATACAATAGTTATTGGAGAAATGCAGACAGTAAAGCAGAAGTGTAATGATAACATATATTAAAAGCCAAGTGGGCCACATCCGGTCCCCGGGCCTTAGTTTGCCTGTACCTGGTGACAGGTCTGTTATTCTATTTCCTATTTGTTCGTCTGTGCACATCTGCACATCAACAATATTCAGATTCTTCTCTTGTTTCTTCTTGAGTCTGTTTGTGTTTTATTCTGAAATGTCAGTCTGGTCCGCTTAATTAGCGACAGCCGTCACGGCGTATCGCAGAGAAACAGGAAAAATCCAGTTGTTTCCTGGAGGCAGGCTGAGTTACAGGACGGGGAGAGGGGAGGAGGCTGGTGGCGCGGGGCTGCGTTTCTTAATTAGTCTTCGATCCTGTGTTCTGATGGTTTAATGAGCAGCAGAGTGGCTGTAGGTGGGCAGCACGGCTGGAATTAATCTACCTGATATTTCCACACTGGATCCTTTTCCTCAGGGTCACAGGAAATAACTATGGATCTGTTTATATGGAGAGAACAGATTATTTATGGCTGGAATATTTCTGGGAAGTCTCAATTACAACCTTAATGGGTTTTTTGCCTCCAAACTCACTGAACCTCAATGTTGCTGAAGCAAAATTTTAGTAGAGAGAAAAATAAATTACAGATTTCTGGGTTTAATTCATTGGAACGATAGGGAATTGAACTACCAACCACTCACTAGGCTACATGAAAGTTTTAGAACTTTAATAAAAAGATTAAAATTCCATTGAGATTTGATAAAAGCAGGTTGTAACGATGTAAGATTTATTCTTAAAGGTGCAGTGTGAGAAATTACTGACGTGAAGTCAATCACAGTAACTGTGGTGTAGAGTCTGTTACACCGTACACGTATTAACAACAACACAGCAGTGACACACAGTGTAATTGTGTTTCTGGACAAACTGAATGTGTTTCCAATCGATTGTGTGCAGAGACGTATCTGTGTGGGCTACGTTTATGGATCAATAAAGCATCGATGCTGCTGCCGCTGCTGAAGACGGAAGCACAAATTTAATGTGTTTCATTAGGACAACATGAATGTTTCCATCTGCAAAACAAGCAAAAACCAACCCTACAATCCTGTCCTGTCCTCTCCTGTCCTCTCCATCCTCCGAATTTTCACCTTATGGTTTCTCTTCACATATAAAGAATTGCTGTGATTTCTGTAAGAATTAAATTAAAAGTTCTGAATTATATTTTCTTTTTTTTTTAGAAATCTGGGTCAGAATCGGCACAGGACGTGATGCCAACTTTGGACATGGCACTGTTTGACTGGACAGACTACGAGGACATGAAGCCAGTGGACACTTGGTCGTCCTCCGGGAAGAAAGGTCCTTGATTCACTTCTAATTCATATCTTTTATATTCAGACAATCTGTCGTGGGTTTGAAGGCCGGGCTGGACTAACACTATCTGAGTCCTGGGCCTAATGTCCAGGATGAGGACTTTCATATTGTGTCTCCTATCACTGCAGGTGAACTGACACAAGTCCCTTCAAAAAGCCGAAAACTTTAATTTTATCTTTATATTGACGCACAGACAAGATAAAGTGTGGGTGCTATTAAAGTATTTGAAGTATTTTCCTACCCTTAATATTTTCCTACCCGTAATCAAATTAACAGCCATATTTGAAGTATTTTCCTACCCATAATATTTTCCTACCCGTAATTAAATTAACAGCCATATTTGAAGTATTTTCCTACCCATAATATTTTCCTACCTTCTGTTATAATGGCGGTAGCACGTTTTTATGATGTTACACACCTGTAATATCTACCTGACACCATTGAAAGAGAAGGTAGACAAATATTATGGGTACTTGAAGTTGTGTATAATTAGTATAAAAATACTTCTACTAATTTAAAATTCTTGACATCAGCACTCTGAAACCCCCGGTGGTGAGGCCCGGTACTGCATCCACTTCAACTCGTTCTGTTAATCTGTAGTCAATGACTTCCTGCAGACGTATGAGGACAAACTGTTGTCTTCAGTATAAAATATGGTGACATCAATATAATGGGACTCCCATCTGAAACCTAACTATGTTGTTCATCACTGCCCCCTGGTGCAGCCAAAAGACGGAGCAAGAACCTCAGCAATGGAAACACGACCACGGACGGCGATGCCACTGAACCATGTGACCACCATCTGGACTGTCTGCCAGGTCTCTGCCAAAACACCCTGCGAAATATGTCCTCAACAGGAAATCAAGCTGTTTTCTGTTTTACATTATTATTTTTGTGCTCAGTTTATACCTAAGAGGGTAATACAGAACCTATTTGGTTGGGATTCGAACTGGCAAACCTCTGACCACAATCCTTTAAAGTTAGACTTTTTAAAGAAAAGCAACATTTATCCTTTGAACGAACATTTTTGTCTAATTTTGACTGATTCCTCTTAAAATTTGACTTTGTTCCAAAATAAATGAAGCTACCATACAGGTTGGGTTCTAAATTAAAACAATATTGATTTAATTTAACAAAATAAAAGAAATATCTAAGGAAATACTTCTAGGTCTAAATACAAGAAACTTCTCTGGATTTTTCTGATGTGCAGGTTCTTGTTGTGACCTGCGGCAGCACGAGTGTAAACCTCACAACCGAGGCCTGAACAACAAATGCTACGACGACTGCATGTGTGAAGAAGGTGAATGAGTTGAAAAAAAATTCTGACACATCAAAGGTTGAAACACTTTCACAGATTTTACGTTTTTTCGTTTTTTACCCCAGGATTTCGTTGTTATGCCAAGTTCCACCGTAAGCGACGTGTGACCAGGAGAAAGGGTCGGTGTGTGGTCCCAGAGTCGGTCAACGTGGACCAGGGCGGTTTCATCACCATCTGAGGAGGAGGAAGAGTGAGGAAGTCAGGATCCTTCTGAGGAGAGCTGAGAAGTCACATGACACTGCAGACGGACCGAGGGTGAAAATCTTTATTCTGACAAAGCTGTAAAGGCCTGTAAAGGTCATTTAACAGAGTTAAAAATTTTTTTTATGTTTGTCTCTATAAAAACCTTTTATTTCTTTGTTTTCTTGAATAAAATCCACTGAATCAACTGGAGAGTTTCTATGTTTTTATGTTGTTTTCTGCTTAGCTTTTTTTTCAGAGTTTGTTCAAACCCGGTCAAATAAAATAAAATTTTCTTCCATTCTGACTCACTGAACTCATGTCCAGGAATATCATCAAGGATAATCAGACGGTTGGTCAAAGACACAACATTATTTCTTCCCTTTTTTATGGTTAAATCCACTCTGGTGCAGATTGAGTTTATATTTCTGAACAAACAAAACATTAGCTGTAAATGTTGATTATTTTTAACTGTTTTTGTGTCTTTTGTTGCCCTTGTTTCACACTCTTAATTGTAGAATGGTTAAAAAATAGTCTTGTTTTTTTTTTCTTGTCATCGTCTTTAAACCTCGTTTATTTATAAATATATAAATGTATTGTGTTCTTCTGTCTATGGAACTTTTTTCATTATTAAACAAAAATGTGAGAATTCCGTGGTGTCAGATTTGTCGCGACCCACTCTCTTAGAATTCAAACCAACCAACCAACCAGTTGCCGCCCCCTACCTGTGACTTTTAGAAGGAATGAGTCAAACAAACGCAAGCAAAAGCTGGAATGAGGACGTCGTGGTTTAGGGCTGCATTTCTGTCAGTGATGTCACAGCAGATAGTTGTATGTTATTTTATTGGAATTTAATATTTATTTAATTCTTCTTCCTTCTTCTTCTTCTTCAGATGTTTCCACAGTGAATCAGTGAACCTCCTCCACCTCCCCATTCTTCTCCTCTAACTCCAACCTCCTCCATGTCCTCCCTCACTGCATCCATCAATCTCCTCTTTGTCTCCTACCTGGTAGCTCCATCTCTAGGATCAATCTTCTACCAACGTGTATCCACTGTCCCTCCTCTGAACATGTCCAAACCATCTCAATATGTCTTCTTATTGTCCCTCTAATCACCTCATTCCTGATCCTGTCCATCCTTGTCTCTCCTAAAGAGAACTTCACCTCCACCTCTGTCTCCTGTCCTCTGTGTCCTTTTCCTTCTACTCACTCTAGGATATGATCCTGGGGGCCAAACACACGGACCTGGTGCGGCCCCCGGGCCTTAGTTTGACTCGTGTGATACAAATACTCAAAGGAAGTCAGGCCACACTTTTACTTCTGCTTTATGACAATTCAACAGCAGAGACATGGACGTGGACATTTCTTTATTATTATTATAATTTCTGGACAGAATCAGAATCAGGACAACAAAGTGAGGGGAGGAGCGGGGGTGAGAGGGGGGTGAGGAGGACTGACAGGGGGGTGGGGTGGGAGTCACATGGGTCGGAGTCAGGTTGATGTCACATGGCAGGGAAGGGAAGTTCTGGACAGAATCAGAATCAGGACAACAAAGTGAGGGGAGGAGCGGGGGTGAGAGGGGGGTGAGGAGGACTGACAGGGGGGTGGGGTGGGAGTCACATGGGTCGGAGTCAGGTTGGTGTCACATGGCAGGGAAGGGAAGAGAAGGGGAACAGCGGGGGGAGGAGTTTGCAGCTGAAGTTCGAGTCCCTCAACAAGTCGGTGCAGAGGAGCAGGATCGTCGGAGCTGAGCTGCTGTCAACAAACGGAAGGACAATGGAAGTCCCTGCCATCAACCTGAAGGTGAGGCTGCTCCTGCTGCCTTCACGGCCCTCGGGTTTTTTTGTTTTGTTTTGGTCGCACTTTTCTTCCGCCCTTTAACGAGTTGAAATAACACTGTGATGTAAGAAATGACACTTCCCGGTCAGTCGACAGTTTGTCAGTGAGTGAAGGCGACACAGAGGAGGTCGGTGGTCACTACTGACGTCGTCTGTGTCGTGGAGAAGAGCAGGAAACAACAGGAAACAACAAGACTCTACTGTAGATCTGACATTCAGGAGATTTGAAAGTTAAAGCACATTTAAAGAAGGTGGTTTGGGTTTTTACTCTTTTACAACAGCAGAGGTCAGTGTTTTCACCCTGAGGTTTAACTGATTGATTGATTAGAAACACCTGTAGCATCAAGTTTGTTCATGAACTTTCTGAAGGAAAGTCTTTAATTTGAGAAATAATTTTGTTGTTTTAACCACCGTCAAGGGGCGTCTCCCCCCCACTGACCAGCACCAGTCTTGTGGTTCCTCTGGGAATCGAACCCAGGACTCTCTACTTGCTCTGTTTTGGAGGCAGGTAGCTTAGCTTGGCCTGGGCTGTTGTTTTAACTCTTGGACCACAATCGGTTTTAAAGGTTTGGTTCAGGAACAGAAAGATGGAACATTTGTGTGAACTAAGATGATTGATTGATTGATTGATTGATTGATTGATTGATTGATCTTCGTCACCTGGTCTCAGGTCACAGTCTCCACCACTGCCACCCAAATCTCACTGCTGTGCGAGTACAGTGAGTCTTCCTGTGGGTGGAGACGGTGTTGTGTTCAGAACACCTCAGCGACAGTTTGGGAGCTCGAACCTCAAACCTGGTGGACCTCAATCTGCTTCCTCGACCACTGGGCCACCTGAATGATTAGACAATGAATTGGACAAGTTTGGTGGAACAGGTTAAAAGGCCAAATGGACCACAGTTCAGTCCAGAT
Source organism: Paraplagusia blochii (assembly GCA_016785265.1). Taxonomy (NCBI): domain Eukaryota; kingdom Metazoa; phylum Chordata; class Actinopteri; order Pleuronectiformes; family Cynoglossidae; genus Paraplagusia; species Paraplagusia blochii. The sequence continues at coordinate 746,003 of JAFBJS010001105.1, read as the reverse complement.
CTGATCTGAACTGTAACTGGTCCAGGTTTGTCCACCGTCCAGACCTGGTGATCACTGGTCCTGACCTGTCCACTCTGATCTAGTAAAGATCTATGATGGAAACCCGACTCAGGTCCACAAGGCTTCAGGTTCTGACCAGACCCACAGAACTTCCAGTGGACTCACCACCACAAAGGAAGGCAGCGTGATTTCGGGTGGAGACTGCTGCCCCCGTGAGACCAGGGAACAGATGAAGATGAATGAAATCTGGGTCAGTTGTCAGATGTTACTGATGTTCTCCACAGAATTGTTTTCTTCATTTTTATAATGAAGTGTTTTCTGCTGCACTGAACGTTCAGCTCAGAAGAACCTGCGTCTGAATGAGTTGAAACCATGGAACAAAGCTCATTCTTGTTCACTCAAAAACATGTGTAATTGAATCTTCTCCACATGTGACTTGATTAAAGTTAACTGGACCACAGCCTGGTCAGGTCCTGCCCAAGATGTTTGTAGTCCAGGGATCCAGACTGGACGGTTGTTTCACTGAAGTTGTCAAGATTTTTTTTTTTTGTAATTTGTCACCATTTCTATGTGAAAGAAAGATTTTGTAACTGACACAAGAAACACGTGGGTGACGAGAAGATTCTAGAAGGTTTGGAGTCCAAAGAAGTGGACAGAACTGTTTATTTGATTTTCTCATTATTCCTCATGGTTTTATAGTTTAACCCTCACTGTGCATCAGAAGCAGCGTTGGACGTGAATAATGACGTGAAGGACAGATTTGAAATGAAATCAAGGACGTATTGTTCTTAAAACGGCGTGAAATTCTAATCTTTTCTGAAGCTCCAACAATGCAGGGAAACAAAGAAGGTCCAAATAAGACACCATGGATCATGGACCATGAAATGAGTCCTGAGACACGGACCGTGTCAAACTTCTATCCTCAAATATTTTTATTGCATCACAAGGATTCACCAAAAGAAGAAGGGAAAACCTGATGCACTCTGGGTATTTTTTTAAGTAAAGCCAAATAAAAAATACTATTTTGTTTCATAAATAACAATAATACAGTACTGGTTGGTGAGGAATGTTTTTTTTTCTTAAACGTAAATAACATAGTGTTTGTCGCAATAAAAAAAAGGCATTTCATGCAGAACCAGCTTCTAGTTGTGACCAGTAAACATTTTTGGCTGTTGAGCTGTTTGACACGTGATTGTGTTTGACCAGAGGTGGGCCAACCTATGACTCGTGGGCTACATTAGGGGACACAGGGGCCGAGTCAAGAGCAGAAAGATGGAACTTTTATTTAACCAAGATGAATAACGGGTAAAACTAACGCATAAAACCTAAAATGCTAAACTTCTTATAGCCTTTTTGGTGTCACCTACTGGGGAGGTGCAAGCATTGCATAGAAAAGACAGAAGTATAATGATAATACAAATCAATTATTTAATTTGGACAAGGCTGATGGGCCGTATTAAAAAGCTCAACGGGCCATATCTGGCCCCCAGGCCTTAGTTTGCCCATGCGTGTGTGAGACCAATCACGTAGCTGATTGACGACAGAAGAATTTTCCGTGTGGGTGGAAACTAAGACAAACTAACGCTGCTGAGAATAAAATATCGTGAAATATTTGTAATAAAAACGTTAAAGTTCGCAGGTTTGACGTAAAAATTCTTGGTGATGTTGATTTTTTAAGTTTGGCCTAAAAATAAGACAGAATTTGCTTAGTTTTTTTTAGTGTTTTGAAAATTGGTGATTATAACGGACCAGTGATGACGATAAACATTTTAACATAATATTGATATTTAATCCCAATTTGTCTCTTGTCCTCTGTGTCTTGTCCTCTGTTGTAGGCCATCGTCCTGGTCCACTGGCTGCTGACCGTGTGGTGAGTGCATTTCTTTCCACTTAGTCGGGGAATTTCTCTCCTCTTGATACACACACACTCTCACACACACTCTCACACACACACTCACACACACTTGACGCCTGTGTGTTCACCATGTCCTGTCCTCAGGGGGTGCATGATGCCATGGCCGCCCATCTCCTTCTCCTGGGCTAACTTCAGCGTCCTAGCAGTGGGGGTTTGGGCCATCGCTCAGCGGGACTCGGTCGATGCTGTTCTCATGGTGAGTCCTGGGCTCTAATCTTCACGTCATGTGACCTGCGATGCAGTCGTCTCGGTGGCGTGTTGTGTAACTGAGCTGAGACATTTGTCAGAGGAATGTGGACCGAGGTGGAAGATGGAGGTAGAAGTGTTGACGTGTCCCTGGTGAGGAAGTCAAACTGAAACATTTCATGAATCTTTATTGCGTTAGCACAAACCTGAGAGTCTGAATCTCTACCATAGAACGTGATTCAAACGCATTAAGGTTGTACTTCTCAAAATAGTGGGCGGGGTCCTTAGAGGGGCCACAATGGGACGTTGAGGGGTCCGTCAGAGGCTTCTAATGGAAAATGGTACCAATGTTGTACTGTTATTAAAGGTTAAAAACAATTCTGTAACATATGACGGTGGTTCGTAACTGGTGGTTCATGACCCAAATGTGGGTCGCAGACCTGTTTTTAGTGGGTCGCTTTGCCGGGCCAATAGAAAATGTTAAACAGAAGACAAACCAGTTGAGAACCACTGTGTTTTAGCTCAAGAGTTAATGAAATGGTACCACTAGATGTTGCTATTTCTTCTTTGTACGCTACATCGGTCCTGACTTTTTCTGCGTTTTGTTTTTTTTTTTGCAAAGATGGATTAGGTAAATATAGCTAACCCCTCACAGTGATTTTCTTATGGTTTGCTTTCAAAATGTGACTTTCAGTATAAAGTAACAAAAACGCTCGACTTCAATAATATTTGACAGCAGTTCAAAGAAAACTTTCCAATTTGATGGCTGAGATTTAAGTCTTTTTTTTTTTTTTTTTTTGAGTTAAATTGTCGTCAAACTCATTTCTCCATAGTTCCTGATGGGATTGACTGTCACCATATTGACCGACATCATCCATATTGGGATTTTCTACACGGCATACGACGGAGCGCATGCGGACGCATTCCGCTTCAGTACCGGAATGGCCATCCTCAGCCTGCTGCTCAAGCCCGTCTCCTGCTTCTTCGTCTACCAGATGTACCGCGAGCGAGGCGGAGAGTACAACGTCAACCTTGGTGAGTGACAAGTCAACGACCATGTGAAGTTCAGGAAAACAGGGATGTGGCGTTCAGGGGACTTCAGTTTTCCCGTGTTCTGAGCGACTCTGTGCTAAATCACTGGCAGATGATTCTTCAGTCAAACTCATTAGTTTCAGTCACAAGACTTGAAATTTAACTGACATTTCTGAGCTGCGGTTGGGCCGCAGGAGAAAATCAATTCTCCCTGAGATGTTTGTGGATTTTTGTCTTGTCATGCTGGAGGCAATTGAGTTTGAAAAAAAAAAAATCTGTTCCTGTAATTGACCAGTGAGAACAGGTCAACGTCCTGCAGAAACCAATGATAAAGGGTTGAGAATATTGATTAGCTTCTGGTCACTTACTCCTCTGTCTGTTTAATGCAAAAAAAAAAATGGAAATTAGTCCCAGTTTGTTCCGTTAAAGATTAACAATGTTTTCTAACCATAATTTTATTTTATTGTTTTGTTGTGATTAAAAAATAGGTGAAAAGGTGAAGTTTAACATCATCTTTATGAAATAAAAAGGGTTTTTTGCAGGTATTGAAAGGATATATTTTGATAGTATTGATCCTTGAGATGATACTGAAGGTGTATAATGTTCTAAGAATGGCGTCTGGTGGTGGCATGGTTAATTCTCTTGCCGTACAAAATCAGGGTCGGTAGTTTGATCCCCAATGATAATATGAGCAGGTTTTTTCAGTTTACTACGGTTTCCTGAACGCATCGTTGTCAGTTTCCTACTGTTTCATCGTTTTTACTTTTGTGCTTTTGGACATATGAACTGTTCCTGTGAAATTAACCAGAAGAATCAGACTCTGACTGAAACAAAACACTTCAAACTTTGTTTGATGTCTACCTAGAGCGCCCTCTGCTGGAGTGGTCTGTCACTGCGGCAGACAGATTTATAAGAGAACTCAGATGTGTGGTTTTAACAGTTCAGCTTCAGATTAAAGTAGAAAAACTTTATTTTGCAGCAAAATTAATATTTTTTTATTCAGCTCTTTACTGACAGAACACATTTTCTGATGTCAGTATAAATGCTGCCAGAGATTAATGTTTTACTCCAGTGTGACTTTCTCCCAGCAGGAGAAATCCACTCGTCTGTGATTGGCTAATGGTTGAAGCTAATCTCAGCTCAACGCTGTTCTGACGTTTCTGTCTGATTGAATTTTCTGGAGTGAAGACGATTTCCCTGCTGCTCTGTGAGACGTACAGGAGACCAGCAGGGGGAGCGTGTTCACCCGGGGTTTGATGCAAAGATTTTCATACTTAAATATTTAACATCTGTTTCATCGTTAAGCTTTCGCTTCCACTAAACTGACCAGAACCTGACGGAGGGACTGACGGTGCTGCACCGTCCTGTGTGTGTCCAATGTGATCACAGCCGTTAAAGTCTCTGTAATTGTCCTGTGATAATAGATTTTCCATCCGACCACATTAACCCTTGACCTCAGACTCTTTACTCCCTCGTCTTCCTCCTCTTCGCTGCATGTCATTGTTTCTCACTTCTGTCCTCCTGCATCGCTGCCTGTGACTCGTGGAGTTGTTGTCCCTCATGTTGTCCAATGTGTTCTCCTCCTCCTCTGTCCCGTCCTCTCTACTGCTCTCCTTTCTCCTCCATCTTCTCCACCTTCCTCCCTCCCTCCCAGACTTTGAGACCTCTGTGGACAGTCGCTGCACCACCGACAGTGCTGACAGTGCCTTTATTTCCCGGCGCTACTGATTCCTGCCTTCACTTTTTTACCGCTTCTCTCCTCCAATCGTCCTCCTCCGTCCCCCGCCCACACCCGAAGTAAGGCTTCATGTCAACCAGCTGACGCAAAAGACCAAACCCACTTTGGTTTCTGTGTGATATCACTGTTTTCATCCACCCGTCTCTTCAGCCTCCTAACTCTCTGACTCCTGCAGGATATTTGTATTCATGGCTCTTCTGTCATTTCAACTTTATTTTCCTCTGCCTGTTTGATGTTTTATTCATATTTAACTCTCTGGACTCCTTATTAGAGCCACTGCATCCTGAGCTGCATAATGGAACATGTTATAAAATCACTTTATTCTCAGTCAACACATAAATGACCGTAAACGCAACCTGCTTGTTGATACGTTTTTACAGTTTAATGAGCCTGATGTATGTGACATATATTCCTTCTGATATTGATAACTGTTAATCTTCCAGATTATTCTATTGATGATGGAAGATTATCGTAAAAAATAAAGTCAATCTTAGCAGTGGTTCCCAACCACTGGGCAGGGGACTGGTACCAGTTCCGTGGGTAAATTGGTACAGGGCTGAGTCTTTGATACAAGATTCTAACCTTTTATACTGGTCTGGTAGGAGAAAATTATAGGCTGGATGCATTTGAGAAATCCTTTTAATTTGGGATTTTATAGGTAGGAAAATATTTCAGAACATTGAAAGTTTAACTTTTCTTAGGGGGATATTTATCTGCCACAACTTAACGACCGGTTCGTGAAAATAGTACGAGACATTTAACTGGTCTGTGACGCAAAAAAGGGAACACTGATCTAGTGGTCAGTTTTGCACCTGTGCTTGCATCGGGCATCAACTGAGGACACAGTTAATCAGTTACAAAGCATGTATTAACCACATGGTGGCAGTATTGCATCCGTCAGTCCATTAACACACCCCAATATGCATAGAAGAAGACTGTCTTTTTTGCTATCCCTACGTTTTGCTGCAGATCTTTCCCAAAACTACATCTTAAATTCATCGAATACGATAATTTCATATAATATTCATCATGTTGTCGATAAAAGGTTATGAACTGTTGTTACATTTGTCAAGAAGCTGCTACAACCTTCTATTCTATCTATTCTATGGGAGATTAAAAACTTTTGCTGAACCTTGTCTACCTTCGCAGGTTTTCCTTTCCTGCAGAGGAACCGAGAGGCTTACGAGTCTATAGACCATCAGGAAGAATCCTCCAGCTCAGCCAACCCCTTTAACCAGGCCGTAGACAGTAAACCGGGGGTCCGCACATACTGAGGAGTAGAAACTGCGACAATCACGACCGTCCACTGTGTCCTCCCCTCGTGGCTGTTTTAATGTAGCAGTGCAGTGCATTGCAGAGTAATTGTTTTAGAAAAATCAATCCTCCAACACTCCATTAGTTCAGTGCAGTCGCTCTGTTTGCTGTAGATTACAGCAGAAAAAAAAAAAAACAATACATTTAACCCATGTGTTCTGTCTGGGTTTTTAAGAAGAGTAAAAGAGTAAAAAATCAATTTTATTTTGGTGAATTTTACCGTTCATTTTTTGTTTTTACCATTTTTTTTTTTTTTCTTTTTTGAAATTTTTTGAAAAGTTTACATTTTCTGACTGTTTACATCCTTTACCCTAACGTTACTTTCTTGACTACACTAGACAAATATCTCAAGTGCCTCGGAAAGTCGTTGTCGGACCAATGCAAAAAAACCCTGTTATCACCAGTGTTAGCAAGTTATCGACTGATTAATCGATATTTTCCTGTGCTTTAGAGAAAGCAAACTAATCACTAGTCGTACTTTTACCCAAATTGAAATACACTGTTTCACTGTCACATTGGTCTTGTGTTGTCTTTAAAACATTGATAAATGTTTCACGTCTCTGATCTCTGACACATCTTCTGCGTGATGGTCTCAAAACTATTTATTTACCACAAATAGTTTCACACCTGCTCCTAATTTTCTAAACCTTGCCATCCTGATCCTTCTATCATTCCTATAAAAAGCAGGAAAAGAGAGTTTTCTTCAATTCCTGTCATCATATCATGGCCGTGTTCAACTAAACAGGCCCTGGTTTCACACTGAGTGAGTGTCAAAAATATATATTTCTGTGACAATTTTATTTCACTGTGTGCAGATGTCAAATGTTGCCGTAGGTCAAAAAAGTTTGTGAGACTCTGAGTGTTGTATGAAGTTTGTACTTGAAGTTTGAAATGGACACATCATAGAAGTTAGGACGTGTCTGAGGAGGTGGACGATGTGTCATTTTGACTCTTGACAGAGTAACAAACCCGATGTTCCTGTTGCTCTTGTTGCCTTATGTCTGAATGGGAATAAATGGTGAAGTAAATGTTGCTGCAACTCACTGACCTCATTGACTCGTCTCTTTTATTGACTCGATCGTGCGTCTCTGTCTCTGACAAACTGGTTGCTATTGCGCAGCATTTCTATCGATGTTGTGTGACGGTTCACTTGCAAAATCCATATCTGCTCAGAAAATAAATAAGTGAACGTTCCCTGCGACCTAAAGTGTGAAATGGTCTGTTTAACGGTTAAAATTTTACTTTTATTAATTTTACAGAAATCTCATTTATATATATGTATATATGTGTATATATATATATATATAAATGTATTATTTTGTTTTATTTTCTATTATTGTGATGATAGAAATATCCTTGTGGCTCATGTTCTTTTCTCCCTGTCCGTCCCAAACCTCACTTTACTCTGTCTGCTCCTCTCAATGTTCTCTTTGTGTCCCCGCTCCTTCATGGAGTTTTGTTGAGACACTCGTCTTCTCACTTTCCTCATCCCTGCTCCCTTTTCACACACAGCTGTGCACTTTCCCAGAGCGATTCCACTTTCAGCCTCAGCCTATTTTCCTTAAATGGCATAAAACTCACGGCCGCAGCAGCTTCTGTTCTGACCTACAGCTACAACCTGGTGGGAAAAATGATCAAACGTATAAGAAAAAAGAGCTGAAAACAATTAAACACAGTTGCTTTTCCAAATGAAAACCCTCTTAAGGTCAAGATCTGCGTCCCTGATGGATTCCATTGTCGTTGGAACGCTTCACTGCTCTGTGGTCCTCAAACGTGTGAGCAGCAGAGCAGAAAATCCTAGTGTTTACACAATGACAGCTACTTGAGAGAGTCTCTCCAGAGAACGGAAAATGTATCGCTGCAGCAAAGTAGTGTTCCCATAAGTATCTATGACCTCTGTAACTGTGTCAGCGAATGTGGTTATTTTACATTTTTTTGCAGTAATACTCCGTATATATACATGTATTTAAGGCTGGCCTCTAAAAACTGGTACAAGGTGTGGAGAAAAATTACTGCAGTTTGTCGTTGCCACTAGGGGGCAGCAGATGTCAAAAGTATCACAAGGGTGGGTAAAGTTTTGGACGCGTGGACAAAAATGTAGACATTTCAGTGAAAAGGCAGAAGTCTAATCACAATACAAACCCATTATATGATTTGAAGTAGTTTGTCGGGCCGGATCACAAAACTGAATGGGCCACATTAAGGCTCCGGGCCTTAGATTGTCCATCCCTGTTTGACGGGTTTGTTGAAAATATGTGTGTTTATGTATTCGTTGTCATTTTGGTTGGTTTGCTGCCACCTGCTGGGTGTGTGTTGCTTCATGCAAGATGTTTTATTATGTATTTGTGTGTTGAGTTGTGTCAAACTCAAGGCTCTCGGTCCAAATCTGGACCACAATATCATTTTATCCTTTTGTTTTTGTCTGATAGACTGAAGGTTCACTGTTCACTGTTGACTCTGAATCAACTCTAGGTGTGAATGTTAGTGTGAATCATTGTCTGCCTCTCCTGTCCTCTTCTCCCGTCTCCCCTCCTCTCGTGTCCTCTTCTCTCCTCTCGTCTCTTCTTCTGTCCATTCCTATCCTTTTCTCCTGTCTCCCCTCCTCTTGTCTCCTCTCCTCTCCTTCCCTCTCGTCTCCTAATGCCAGTGTGATCCATCCTGTGCTGGTTTTCTCATCCTCGCTCCTCGATTCCTACCTGGTCCATTTCCCTGCTCACCTTCTTGCCTGGTGGCCCCGTGGTTTCATCATTTATTCTCTTTGGGGAAGTCTTCTCTGCAGCAGCCCACCTGCAGTGACAGGGCCAGATTTTTGGGTAATGAAAACCAAATGAGGCTGCAGCAGAGCAGATGACTTATTACAGGAGAATATTCCCACTGAACATGTCAGTCTGATGTCAATAGTCAGTGAATGATGAAGTTCTGTCTCTCAGAGCCAATGGTTTGTTGCGCTGAGAGTCGACGTGAAGGAAGTTGTGAGAAAGGATTACAAACAAGTCCATGATGGAGTTAAAGACGGAGGTGGAGACAGTGGGGTGCAGGGGAAAGGAGGTGCACAGTGAGATGTTGATTAATAAGGAGCCGCGTGGCGTCGTGACACCTGCGGCAGTGATGACAACATCCTGTGGCTGTGACTCCTCCCTCAAGGACACAGTCGCACACGGCTGTTGTTGTTGTTGGTAAAGATCCCTTTGGTTGTGACACCTGCCGTAAACTGAATGGAATAAAGTTGTTTCACATTGTTATTACTTGAATAACAGAGAATAAAAAGTGTAAAGATCTTCTCCAGACCCGTGTTCTATATGTGGTGAAGTTTTATTTATCCTCCAGCTGAATGTGGAGGAACTCAGCAGAGAGGAGGAGGAAGAGGAGGAGGAGGAGGAGGAGGGGGGTTAGAATAATCAACATTGAACATGGAGCTGGTGGCTCCATGAGTGCAGATGATGAATGACCACGGGGACCTGGAACAGCAGCCAGGCTCAGGCACAGCCATTTGTTACTCTGCTGTCACAAATGTGTTTTAATGAGTCTGCACCTCTGACTCCTCTTCCTGGAGGCCATACTGACCCCAATATTTCCAATGAAGCACCGGCTGCAAACGAGTGGCTTGAGCTCCAGCGGTCTGATGTAAATAACCTTCTCCTCCCGCTCACTGAAGCCATCAGTCTGCAGCCTCATTATTCTATCCTTACCTGCGCCATCCGAGGATGGGGACGGGTTTTGTCCCTGAGCTGGGAGCAGGAGAGGAGTTTTCACCTTGGAACGCTGCTTCCTCGGAAGCTCGTTGTTTCTTTATGTTTTTAATGCCATGATATGAATGGGTTTTGGTGCAGCTGTTTACTGAAGGAGTTCTGGGAGTTTGACTGACTGTCAGGCTGAGTCAAAAGGATCGAATCCAAACCACTGTTTTCAACATTTATTTATTTATTTTAGAAAACACAAAATAAAAGCTTGTTTTTTTTTTCCATGCATTTTTGCATCGATTGTAAATAAACACAGACAGTTTTTCACTCTGCTGATAAAAGTAACGCTTGAAAACACAAGTTTATTTTATTACTGCTGATCATTGCATTGCACCATCCCCACAAAACTTCCACTGGACTTGCCCCCCCACAGGCAGGGCCTGGAATTACACTCTTCATGTCGTGTCTTTTTTTTCCGCATCTTTATGTTGACTGTGTGTTAACATAAAGTGTGGTTGCCGTTGCTAAAGTTTTTTCCTACCATAGCAAAAAATTTCTAACCAAATCTGAAGTTTTTTCCTACCCATGATATTTTCCTACCCTCTGTTTTGAAGATGGTAGCTTTTTTCTATAGATGTTTAACACCCAAAATATCTACCTTACACATTTTAAAGAGAGTTCTAACTAACGTAAAATTTGTATTAGTAGACGACTTCCACTAATTATAGTCACATGACATCAACAACCTGAGGCCCCCCTGGTGGCAAGGCCCGGGGATGCAAATACTTTGCATAGAGAAGAAGAAACAAACCAAACAGTGAGGAGAAAGACGTCATTACAGGACAGACCAGACTGATGCAGGACATCACACCGACCTTCAGACCTCCTGAAGTTCAATCACTTCATCACCCGTCTCTCAGGTGTTGCATGAAGCAACAGAAAACCATTAAAAGAAAAAAAAAAGACCAAAATCAGCAAAATAAAAGCATGAACCCAGTCCAGATGAGAGGAGATTCTCCCAACCAGGATGTTTGATGTCTTCATTCTTCTCCTCCAGTCTGACAACCGTGACCGTTTGTCCAACACTTCCTGTACCTCCAGGCCGACTGAATCCATCAGCTGCCGCCGTCATCTCTGGTACCTGGACGTCTGGGACAGACAAACTCTGTCCTCCGTTTGTCAAAGATGATTCTTTTTTTTTACCAGGCACAGAGTTAGAAGAGGGAGAAGGAAAGGGACGGGGAGACAGGGAGACGTTTATGACGGTATCTCCTTGAGGCTGGACGTCTCCGAGGTCGCCCTCTGTCTGTCGTGAAGAACAGACGGTTTGACGGAGAGCTCCTCTGATTGGTGGATCAGTGGACGCCTGTTCTTGTCTCTGTCGTGGTCTGTGACACCAGTCGTCTCGTCGCTGTCAAAAAAAAAATAGAATGAGTTTTATTTAAAAAACACATTTTCTCTGTTGATTCTTAAATATTCTGAGGTTTAGATTTAATGAATGTGTTGCGTCCAATGTCCCAACTATGTCCTGTTTCTATACTATTCAATGCACTGATAATTTACAAAATGTTGCCATTTTTCAACAAATAATAATAATTTAATAGTTTTGGGGTTTTATGACTCAATACTCAAATTGTTTGTGTTCCCAGTGTCAGGCGAGGACAAAGTCACTAAGACAAAAACAAGAATTATTTCTTTAAATTCTACCTTTGCTGGTTCTCCTTGGACAGTGAACTGTCTTCATAGATTTTCAACATAATTTCTGTTCGGTCGTCGTGTTGGTTCGTTGGCTCCTGAAACCTATGACGTCATTTTGAGAAATTTATTTTAGACAAAAGTAACAGATCCAGATGGGATGAGAATATAGATCAAATGTACAGAAATATTGTGTTTTATAGAGAAATTATTAGTTAAAAAAAGGTTGGTTGGAATCTTGAGGAGCTTCTGTTAGATGAAGATACACTGTGTGTGTTTCGTGTTATTCTTAGAAAAATAAAGTAATCTCATTGGTTGAGATAGTTTAGGATCCACCCACCTGGGTTCCAGCCTCTCCTTGACTTTAGCGATGGACATGATGTACGGGCTGATCTGCCTGGCGATGGTCGTCAGGTAGAAGTTCTCCTGTTTCAGCTGCATGAGGTCGAGCAGCTGAGCTGCACGGAGGCCACAGTGGCGTTTTAAAGGCAATAAGCAACAACATCACCATTTACTTATCTTGACACCAACCTTCATAAATCTCCTGCTCATTTGTCACCCTCTGAAAAGTGTCCTCCCAGATCTGGGACGAAAAGACAAAAACCATCGGGGTCAAGATCCCAGGAAGTGGAAGCTGGTGACCTGCGAGGCATCTGCAGCAGCTTTAATTTATAGCGACGAATGACAACCAGGCTTGTTAGTATGACGCTCGGCTTACTGGCTGGGGTTAAATGTAGAAGCTGCTAGTGCCCCCTGTAGGCAGGTATGTAGTGAAGGTCAACACATCAAGGTAGCACCTGACACACCTCTTCAAACATGACTCTCATAGTTTCCACTGTGGAATACTGCGACGCTATCTGGCTGTCAATGTGCAGCGATCTGTCCAGGATCTCGCCCATGGTTGACGTGTTGATGGTGGTGTGGTGTTTGGTCAGATCTCGGTGCAGCTCCTGGACCTGGTCCTTCAGGTTCTGGATGTCCGTCTGGAGACTCTGGACAATCACAAAATACCAGGGTCGTCAAACCCAAGTTCACAGCGTGTTTCGTCTTCTCTCCAGATCCATGTTATGTTGACATTTTCACATGGAAACTTGAGTTTTTGTAAATATTGAATCTAAAAAGCTGGATGGAACAACTGGAGAAAAGAGTCAGGAGTGATCTGAGATAGAAGAGAGTCAGCTAAGGTGGAGGGACGGTGGAGAGACCAGCCATGATGGATGGATTAG
>JAFBJS010001105.1:707681-733207 GCA_016785265.1 Paraplagusia blochii | reverse complement strand
AGACAGAGCTGGAGGTGGAGGAGTTAAAGATGCTGAGAGACAAGGATGGACAGGATCAGGAATGAGGTGATTAGAGGGACAACACAGACAGGAAGGTTTGGAAGAGAGACAGTGGAGACACGTTGGTAGAAGAATGATCCTAGAGATGGAGCTACCAGGTAGGAGACAAAGAGGAGATTGATGGATGCAGTGAGGGAGGACATGGAGGTAGTTAGAGTTGTCTTCAACCTAAAGTCCACACACACACCCTGTAGCAGTTCTCATAGTTGCGACAGTGCTCAGTGAACGGCGTCTCCCTCCCTTCAGCCAGCAGCACCTTGGTGCAGATGTTGCGATGTGACGTGGGTCTTCGTCCCAACACCGATTCCAGTGGCATCTCACTCAGGGACGGGGATCGACAGGACATAGAGAGAGGGGACTGGAGCCTGAGGGGAGGAGGAGGAGGATGAGGAAGGTCATTTGTTGAACTTTTGGGATTTTCTTCTGGAGATTCGTGCACTGTTCTAGCATCCAGGTCATCTTGTGGTCCTGGGTTGGACCCCACACAGAGAGTAACAGACACTAATGATGGTTCAGGTCATGTGATCATCAGATGGACTTCCACACTGAGGTGTGACGTCTGTGACCTCCCTGTGAACTGAAGTCTGGATCACAGAAAAGCTGCAGCTCAGTCAGGAGCAGACAGAAGATGATCAGACTCTGACAGGAGGTTGTATCAAATGGGGGCTCATGGTCTGACTGTGGCCAACACTTACTGATACCTGGTCAGCAGTGAGATCATAGAATGAAAATAGCATAGTCACAAGGTAAAGAGAGGACACTCTAATACACAAGTGTCAAACCCAAGGCTCGCAGGCCAAATGTGACCAACCAAGTCACTCTTTGGGCCAGCAGCAGCTTAGCGTTAGCCTTATTAGTGCGAAAGTTCTGTATTTAGTCTTTTAACCAAATATTTTTTTTAATTACACTGCACTATAACTTCCCTAAATAATTAATTGCAAAAACAAAAATGTGTTGGTGGTCAAATGTAATCCTGGTTCTTCCAGGTTTTGTCTGATACCAAAAGCTGGAGACTGCATTTGACTGATAATGAATAAATAGTAGAGATTGTGCATCAGCAGTGATGACAAAGTGTGGAATCCATAAAGATCTCAGTGATTTGCTCCCATCGTGATGTCAATGTTAAACCTTAATTTATTTTTTCTCCAGGTTGTCCTGCCTACTGTCCAGATCTTTCCAGGATTTTCATAAAAGTGGGAACGGCCACAAAAATGTGCCTTGCAGAAGTAAAAACAAATCACTTTTAGGCGTTCACCCAGAGACAAAGCCTTTGTTATTGTCCAGAAGGTGAACCCTGGGGTTTCACCTTCTGGACAAGTTCAAATCCTGGTTAGGGAGCTGAGGCTCCCAGAGGGCTGACCACCTGGAGGAAGGTACGATGCGGTGCAATGTGATTTGTGGAGACTTTGTGGAGACTTCTGCGCCCACGACACAGTATTGGACAAATGGCTGTTAATGGATGGATGGACACTTTTATATGAAGAATGGCCTAAAAAAACTGCAAGACAAAAATATGATCCTGGTCCAGAGTAAATTATAAATAATCCTTTTCAAAATGTCCTTCAGAAATTAATTTTGTAAATTAGTTTATGTTTATTATAAACACATTGACCAACTCGATATATAGACTGTATGAATGCGATGAGGAAAATGACAAGTTTTGACCATATTTCTGTCCCACACAATAATTAATGATATGACGTTTTGACTCCTGCATCACAATTTACTTTGACTTTTCTAAATATACAGATGGAAAATCTACAGCAACAAAAAACTCCAGAGTTTGTCTGTGTAGGTTCTCAGCTACGGTCGTCACCAAAACCAAACCAAGTTGCTCAGTTGAAGAACAATACATTTTTCAGCTCGAAGACGAAGTTCAACTGTTTGCAACAAAACTCTTTGGACATTTCTTGGACACTGGATGTTCTGAAGGATGAAGAAATTCACTCAACCCACACAACATTTGCCCGTATCATGATCAGACGGTGAAGCACATACCTGTGGCAGCCTCTGACTCCAGACTTCTCACCACAGAGACCTGAACTGAAGCCTGTATCCCTCTCCGTCTGACACACACTCACTCACACACATATTACGTACGTCTTCCTCGGACGCGCCCCCCCCGGCCTCTGCCCTCCCACCGGTGACGCCAGTTAAAGCCTTGGCCCTGTGCTAATGCAGTGACATCAACCGGCTGGAACAAAGTGGCCCAACAGCTCCACATGAATCCCAGAGAGTTCTGTGAAATTACGATAAAAATAGTGGCGTCCAGCTGGCAGAGCGCCAGTCGCTGCCCGCTGTGAGTCTCACACTTGGCACCAAACAAGTTAGAGAAGAGAGTCGTCCCTGTGTCAGTGCGGGTGGAAATCCTGTGTCTGTGTCTTTATATGTTGAGTGAGATATAGAACGTAGACCTAGACCAACATTTTGACTTGGTTGTAAAATTGTTTATGAGCTTAGCATACAGAAGGCTGTGTATTTTAGCCTCCTCAGTGCCATCTATAGACAAAATGTGAGCAATTACATAATTTGGTGGGCCGGATTACAAAGCCAAACGGGCGACATCCGGCCCCTAAGCCTTAGTTTACCGATGCCTGATGTAATCTGGTTGTTCCTGACGTGACCATGGAAATTTAACCAGTTAAACTTTATACCTGAACGAGATCCAGTTGGAAACATTTCCGAGCAAATACATTTGTACTCATCTGTCCGTCCTCACAGTCTTCCGTCTCTGTCCCATGGCGGGACGACGGGACGGCAGATCTGTGTCCCGGGATTAACTGCCCACTTTCCAGCCCTACTGCAACAAGGTGACTTCCATTTCAATGCACAAAGCTTTACTCCGGCAACACACACACAGGGACACAGCCACATACATGCAGAATACCTGTCATAGTGTTACTCAGTCTGGCGTCTCCGTTCTTACCGCTGCCGTCATCTCTGTCTACCATTTGTCCGGATGCTTCGCAAAGTGTCAAGTGTTTTGCAGAAGACGTTTTTACATTTTCAACGTGATGTTCAGGAAGGGAAAGCTCATTGAAGAGGAAAGGATCAATTAGTTTCTAAAATTCCTGGTGTCTGGCACCAGGACTAGTATCTCACCTTGTAGCAACACATGTGGAACCAGCAACAGAGGGAGGGCAGCGTTGACCCAGCAGCAGCAGGGGCTCCAGACAGCGGGCAAACTCGTTCCTGTAGTCGGTGTTGATCTACAGAAAAACACATGGAGGTCAAAAGAGGTCATGATTGGAACATGATGTGGATAGAAGTCAGAACAGTAAATGAACTATCAATTATCAATTTTTTAT
The DNA here is from genome assembly GCA_016785265.1 of Paraplagusia blochii. Classification (NCBI taxonomy): domain Eukaryota; kingdom Metazoa; phylum Chordata; class Actinopteri; order Pleuronectiformes; family Cynoglossidae; genus Paraplagusia; species Paraplagusia blochii. The sequence continues at coordinate 729,839 of JAFBJS010001105.1, read as the reverse complement.
CAGTAATCAATTTGTTGATCCAAAGGACTAAATAAATTACCTCCACAACAAAAGATCTTTACAAGTAATGAATATGTAAACGTCAGAAAAAAAATCTTAAGCATCAGGATGGTTCCGTCATGTTTCAGGGCTACATTTCATTTTTTCATACTTATTAGACATGGTCTAAGTTAACAAGAAAATTATTATTATTAACAATTGCTGTAATTATTAATATATTTCTTTCTGGAAACTATTGGATTACTGGAAAAAATATTCAGATGGAGATGAAAACCTTGATTGTCATAATATAAATAAAACTTGAGGTTATAATAGGAGTCAGAAAAAAAACAAGAGAAAAATATATATATGTGTAGATATGTAATAAATATGTAATATCTAAAAAATTCCTGTCCTATTACATGACATTACATCAATATTCACTGATATAAGAGTTCAGAGTTTTCTATAACTCTGCGATGAAATGACGACCTCTCAGGGCCGCCCTCACCCCATCCTCACCCACCCTTACCCCGCCCTCGCCCGTTGGCAGCTGCGATTGGCTGAAACCTTCCCTGTTTTTCTGCTGCCACTCACTTTGCTGCTCTGAACTGGTTTCAGTCGATGTGGGAGTTTAACGATTCTCCTCAGTCGCTCCATAAGTTGCTGCAAAAGAAAAGCAACAACCGAACCTCACTGAGATCAAACTGGTCCTGGGTTCAGGTGACGGGAGAAATTAAGAACATTTATCACTGATGATCAGTGTGATTTGTTTTACTCACGTAGCCCATGTCCAAAAATTCGTACTTGTTAGCTGAGCTGAGGAAGGCTGAGCAGGTGACCAGGTGAACCTAAAGACATCACAGGAGAAGACCAAGGAAGGAGAATGGAGACATTATTAGTACATTTGTGTTTTTTCACTTTATTTCTAACTTTCAAGTAGGGAAGTAAGATTTAAAGGTTTTAAGCCAATATTCAATACGCTGCTAACACTTACAATTTAGATTTTAACTCTTACTATATGGACCTGTATATATATTTATATATTGATTTATCAGTACAAAAAGGTGTATGAGTTGCTAGCACAAACATTCTGTATTAAACCCCCCAAATTTAAAAATTGATCCAATAAATTGGCTTCAATGCTGCCATCTAGTGGCTTCAAATTTCATCAACAGCCGTTTATCCCCAAAATTAATTTTAGACAACACATCTTTGGCACCTAAGTGGTAGGTTATCAGATTTTCATTATCAGATGAAAAACAAATAATGATTCTTACAGGTATTGCATTATTTTGCTAACATCGGGCTTGTATTATCAACTACTTTTATGATATTATAATATATTATATCTAATTGATCTGATATGGCACATTTTTTTTGCAACTTGACTTTCAAGATTGCATCATCTGTTGTTTGCTCATTAGCTCCCTCTACCTGCAGAGTTGGTAACAGGGCAGTGAGGTGGGAGAGCTGCTCCTTCAGAGCTCTCTCCTTCTCTTCATGCTGACTAAAAGACAAAACAAACCACAGTCAAATCAACGCCTGATCTCGTTGCTCTACAGTGGGTCTAACCACAGATGAAACAGCCTATATCTCCAGCAGCTAATCTATTTGTCCTCTTCCACAACAAACACACAGAGCCAAACATAAATAGACCCTAAAACCCTTCCAGGAACCTGTCTGTGGACGACTTCCCAGCAGAGCGATAGAGAGAAAGAGTCATTAAAGATTCCCACGGAGTGAAACCTCCACTGCACTCCCTCTCAAACACCAGATCGCTCTCATTCAGTCGGGCCTGTATTTACAAGGAAACCATGAAAAGAAAAAGAAAAACTCTATAAACACTTATTTTTAACACGTGTCAAGTCAAATTTGTAGGAAGTTGGAAATGTGAGTCAAAGAGATAAATGTGTTTGTGGTTTCAGGAGCGTATGATACATTAACAACACTTTTCTTGACACCTAGAAATAAAGTTTCTGTTTGACCAATACCATGTCATGGCTGAACTTTAGGTTCTTTTGGTTTTATTAAAGTGTCTGTGCTTCAAAACAAACAAAAAGCATTTTCACATAACAGTGTTGCTTAAATGCAGGCAGTGGTGGCTTAGTGTCCAAGGAACAGGATTTGTGTCCAAGGGTTTCAGGTTCGAGTCCACCAGCTGCCAGGTTACCGGGGAAGGAAAGGAAAGGAAACTCCTTGTCATTGTGACAGTGGCAGACTTGAGCGCCCGGGGAACAGTGATGGTGCCATAGAAAATTCTGTTTGTTTTATTTCCACTTCATCTATTTTTTTGTAGCACTTGTTCTACTTATTGTTATATAATGACTCCTCCTCCTACACATCTTTATCTCTGCAGTCGTGACGATGCACAATTGAAAAGTCACCGCTGTGACCTCAAACATGGCCTTTAAGAGAGACAATCTTTGTCTCCAATGTTTCTTTACTGTGAAGTGCAGGACAAAAAGACTGATATTTTCTTCCGTAATAGTCAAATGTTTTACAACATTTTCCACTTTTGTTGTTTGGCCACAGACACTGGGTCAGTGGTCACTCAAGTGGCTTTGGTTCAGCGTTATTCTCAGCAACAATAAATGCGTCTGAGGAAGGAGAGAGATTATTTAAAAGACAAGTGCAGTTCAGCACTGAGAAAAAAAAACTGATGTGAATTGACCCACTGACAGCGAAACAAATAGTTTTCACTTCAGTAAACATTGAGACTCTGCGCCAGTAAAAGGACTAAGTCTTCTATTATGTTCTTGTTTTTTTGTTTTTTACCTCTGTGCCACTTTCAGCAGAATCTTTTTCCTTTCAGCAAGTTTTTCCTGTCGGATGAGAAACAAAGACACGTGTTACATATTTATTTATTTACTGCAGAATGGCCTGAATATCCCGTAAGTCCTGATTTCCACAGATCTTACAAAGATATCTCTATTTTCGCACCTAGAATAGAAGTGCTCCCTAACTAGTAGGTTAATACTGACACCCAGTGGCCAAATATGGCAATCGCAGTCACTTAGTTACGGCATAACTCTAAGTTATTTTTTGTAATAAGTAAATTTTTCTACCTGGAAGTTTTTCAAGGTCAATGTAATAGCTTCTCATACATAACTCCAATCCAAACAGTGTTTCTATATATATATACTGTATATGTTTGAACAGACTGTGTTTACATTGGAATCCTCATACAACCTGCAAGTTGTTGAACAGACTGCAGATTGCGTTTTCTTCCTCCTCCACGTTCAGACAAACTTCTCCAATCATTGATCTGAGCAGAAGGATCGCCTCTCGCGCTGAAGTCTGCAGCTCCTTCACCACCTGCAGGATGGAGTCGACTGTCAGTCAGGACGCACTGCATCACTGCACCGTCTCTGTTGTTCTCTTTGAGAATATTTACAGAAACCTAACTTGCATTTTTTAACAGTTTTTCTTTTATTAAACAATCACAAAAAGGGACAGATAAAAAATGTAAATGAAGTTTTTCTGTAAAATACTGACACATTTGTCTCACCAGAACAGCCTGATCCAACATCTCACAGCCCTGCATATAAGCTGTTTCGATGTCAATGCAGTGGGTCCGGCTCTCCCTGAGGTAAACAGAGGAGAAAATTAAAGTTGACCAGTGGAGGAGGAAAAGACGAGGAGAAATGAGGAGACACACGACAGTCCTACTGGTCACTTACACCTGCATGTCTCTGAAGCACTTGATGCAGAGCATGGACTTGTTCTCTGTGGAGAACAGTATGTAGGGTTCTTCATGGAGAGCTGTGGAGACACCAAGGTTAATCAGTTGTATTTGTTTAGAAAATCAGTCCAGAGGAAAAGCATCGTTATTACAACTCTTCTAAGTCAGTGGTGTGAAGTGAAGTGTCTCGTCAGTGTGTTAACCATAACCAGGTGTAATTTACAGGTGACACTCACGACACTTCCTGTGCCGGGTCTTTGTGCGTTTGGCCAGTGAAACAATTTCATGGTGAGAGAACATCCTGGCTTTGTGAGTCAGCTCCCTGCAGGTCGCACACAGGGGTTGGCTGCAAGTGTTGCAGAAGAACATCATCCCAGAATCCTGTGCAATAAATAATCTTATGTAAATGAATAGTTTAATTTGTTTATATTATTGTATATTGTGCTTAATTGTTTCTAGTTCCAAACTAAGGAATAAAATGTATAAAACCTGCAAAATAATATACTATGATTAGCCATACACCAAAACTGGCAGTGTCGCCAGTTCTGACCTTTTTGTTACTTTCTTGGTCACAGTTGGCACATGGAACCGATTCCTCGGTGTCTGCATTGTTGTCAACAAGGAACTTGAGCAGACGATCTTCTGGGGGAAGACTGTTCCCCTTCACCGTGGATAAATATCTGTGACAGAGAATTGATGAAATTACTGCAGTTTTTCATTTACTTTGCATTTAATCTCTTGTGTATACAATGAAAAGACATAAAAGTTATATGTGACATAAAAGAACCAACTGATATGTAATAACATTTGTTTGTCGATCTCATAATACCAAAAAATACAGAAAAAATACAGGAATTATTTGATAAATGTATTTAAATTCTAAATACAAATTTGAATAATTTCGTTTTTTCAGCTTTTACCTCTATTTTCAGACTCTAAAATTTAAGAGTTTGGACTGTTACAGATTTGTAAGCAATATTTAGACCATTTTTTGACATGCAGTTCCAACAAGTGACATGAGATGGCAGCAGCGAGATCCCCGACGTTCACAACCTGAGACGCAGAAGAAGAAAGGGCGGAAGTGTCTTTTTCACGGCGTTGTCAAACGTGTTCGAGCTGTGACCGCGGCTCCGTCTGTCATCTAGAAAGTTCCAGACGCGGGCGGCTGTGAGTGGAGAGCCTCACCGAGTGTCAGTAAGTTTTCTGTACCATTGACTCACGACCCGCCGAGGACACAATGTCAGTGATTCCGGACGAGAACGTACGAGGCGGGAGCTTGTTTAAAGACATCAGCGCCGACGGCGAGGACTGGCAGCCCACGGTGATCGAGAGTCTGTGTATGAACTGCTACAAGAACGGCACCACTCGTCTGCTGCTGACCAGGATACCGTTCTTCAAGGAAATCATCGTCAGCTCCTTCAGCTGCGAACACTGCAACTGGGCCAACACCGAGATCCAGTCCGCAGGCCGTATTCAGGACCAGGGCATCTGCTACACGCTCCAAATCAAATCCAAACAGGACCTGAACCGCGAGGTGGTCAAAGCGGAGAGCGCCACCACCAGGATACCCGAGCTGCAGTTTGAAATCCCTCCGTTTACCCAGAAAGGTGCTCTCTCCACCGTTGAGGGTCTTCTGGACAGAGCGGTTACAGGGCTGGAACAAGAACAACCGGTTAGACGAGCCACAGACCCCGAGGTGGCTGAGAAGATCGAGGAATTCATCCAGAAGCTGAAGAAGTTGAAAGATGTTGAAAGGGAGTTCACACTGGTGATTGAGGATCCGTCAGGGAACAGTTTCGTGGAGAACCCTCAGGCTCCTAAGAAGGACGAGGCCCTGACGGTGACCCGCTTCAAACGCACCATAGAACAGGATAAAATGCTGGGAATCAGAGCTGATGACGATGACAGTGTCCAGGATGAGGCACCGATGGACGACCTGGAGGGCATGATGGGCGAGGTTATGGTCTTCAAGACCAACTGCCCCGACTGCAACGCTCCCACCACCACTAACATGAAGCTGGTCCAGATCCCTCACTTTAAAGAGGTGGTCATCATGGCCACGACGTGCGAGAGCTGCGGCCACCGCACCAACGAGGTGAAATCAGGCGGCGGCACCGAGGAGATGGGCTCCAGGATCACCCTTCAGATCAACAGCTCTTCAGACATGACCCGAGACCTGCTCAAGTCGGAGACCTGCTCGGTGCTCATCCCAGAGCTGGAGTTTGAGCTGGGGATGGCTGCTCTGGGAGGGAAGTTCACCACCGTGGAGGGTCTGCTGACGGACATCAAGGAACTGACCGTGTCCAAGAACCCGTTCATGTGCGGCGACAGCCACAGCAAAGAACACATGCAGAAACTCAAGGAGTTTGCCGCAAAAATAGACAAGATCATCGCGGGGGAAATGACCGTCCGTCTCATCCTGGACGATCCGGTGGGAAACAGCTACCTACAGAACGTACACGCGCCGGACCCCGACCCTCAGATTACTTCGGAAAAATACACCCGCACGTTTGAGCAGAACGAAGAGTTGGGTTTAAATGATATGAAAACAGAGGGATATGAGGAGGAAAAATGAACAGAGTTGGTGTTTGATTAATCATGTCTGTGCACAAACACGTCAACATGGCTCCTTATTTTTGTTGTTTTCCCAAAATTGAGTTTAATAAGTGAATCATTGTTTTAACTATGTTTTAAGGGGCATTCTAAGTTAAACAGATGTACGCAGGAAGTCACACATTGAGCTGTTGTGAGATGCATTTTTTTTATTCCAGCAGATGGCGCTCTAATGTAATCTTTAAATAAAGCTATTCACTGTCAGTGGACCTCACACTGTGTGACAGAGTAATCTGTTTATACACCTGCAGCTGAATATGGTCTGAACGGAACAGCCCTTAATTGAATATTTCACCTCATGTTCTTTGATTTGGCAGATGCTGAAAAGGCAGCTGAGAGGCTGCACGCTCCTGTTTACCATTTTAATTCTCATTTTCTGCTCAAATCTGCATATTTACACTGAAGAACAGCCAGAAATTCAGGCTGAAGAAAAAATAAACTTAATGTTCCTGAAAAATACTGGGATGTATTCCAGTGCAACAACTTTATGAGGATTTTTTTAAAGAATCCATAATAAAAATCATTTTTAAGTAAGTGTTTAGTAGTAGAGAATGGACGAAAAATACAAGTTTAAAAGTCAAGGATAGATAAAATAATGAGACTGAACAGTGGCAATAAATGTCATTGTAGGACAGGTTTTTTTTACTTTTTTTAAACTTTTTGTATTTTTTTAATTGGCTCAAAACTCCAAAAATAAATGTATAATAAAAATAAAAAAATCTGAATATGTACTGACCTTTTTATTTTTACCGCAGCTACACAAATAAAAATAACAAATAAAATAGGCCTCATATCTGTGCCCCAATTGTTCTTGCAATTGTTTAAAGCAGTGGTTCTCAGTGGAGGGTCGCAACCCAAAAGTGTACCGATTTCCTCTGGGTGGCAGGCCTTGCCCAGGGCAATGAATGAAAACAATATATATATATATATATATATGTATATATATATACATATATATATAATGGAATTATTTCAACATAATATTTTTCATTTTCCTAACAAGTTTTAAACATTAAGAATACATCTATTGAACTATTTCTGAATGTCGGTGAAATAAATGTTAATAATTTTTTTGGGTTGCAGCTTGTCGTTAAGGGTCAATGGTGGGTGATATTTAATTAGTGCTAATTCAAAGTATAATGTGATTCACATGCTCTGCTGCACAGACCTGACGGCCTCAGCTCTGTTTGTTTGTTTATCAGGTTTCCGTAGCAACGTGGATCTATTGTGTTCTACTAATAGCACTATAGTGCATTCCTAGATTACATGCATCTTGAATCAGCAGCTGTTAGCAGGATGATAGAAATAGAACCAGCAGCCTGTGGGTCTGTGGGGCAGGAGCCAAGACAACACAGGCCAGGCAGCGGCTCTCTGCCCACTGGGTTAGGTCCATGCAAATCCACTGTTTGATGAGGAAGTCCATCCAAGATACAGCACAATATTCCAAATATTTCAATTAAGACACTGAGACACAATCCAGAATGAAAATAAGAAACATTTTGTGGATTAATTTAATGCTTCATTGCTGCACTTTCAATATAATAAAATACTCTTGAGGTAAATTTGGAAAATATCCCTGTATATTTTTCCAGTGAGGACGATCAGATGGTGATTGTCAGAGAACATTTTTCTTCCTATTAGGTCCTGGAATCACTTTGTCTCACGTGACTCACGTGTTTGGTCACGCTCAGCTGCTGGCTCTGCTGCTGAATGCCAGTGTGCATGCGTTTGCTGTGTGACAAGTCTTAGCTGAACTTTGCCGACTGGGCTCACTATCCAAGCCAAAGGCTAAATCAGACATCAGGATGACCCTGCAGCTGTTGCTCGCCCAGAAGGAAGCCAACAATATGTCACAGCGTTGACCTGAATCCTTGCAATAACCAGTGTGATTCCTCTACAAATCTGTGGCTTGAACTTAAGAAATCCTACAATCAACTTATGTGGAACAAATCCCAGGGAAACCACCAGAAAATCTTGGGGAGTATTTGTGTGTGTGTGTGTGTGTTAGACCTTCCAGCTTCTGACTAATCAGGCTTTAGCACTAGTTTGCATCACTGTCACATTATGTAACACTTCAGAGTAAAACCTTTGGCCAGCATATTTTCAATACATAAGCTGTGGCAAGTAAGGGCACGTTTAGACACTAATGCAGCAGAAAAAGAAACTGTTGCCAAAAACTACAAATTCTGAGAGTTCCTCCCACAAAAGATATAAAAGAAATGACCTATTATTAAAATATAAGATGAACAAATAGAGATTCTCCTTCAATAAAACAATTAAAAAAATCTTTGGTGCTATTCCTTACCCACAGAGGGGGCAGCTGAGGCGGTTGTCGCTGGTTCGGCCTCGCAGGCAACGGGCGCAGAAGATGTGGTAACAGTCCAGCAGACAAGGAGACTGGTACTGTTCACGGCACAGGTGACAAACCAGAGGATGGATGTTGGTGCAGTCCACGTTATAGTGATCCAAGGTGGTGAAGATTTCTCCTGCCATCTGTAATGTAAGATCAACGAAACTCAAACAAAATGTATAACTGCACAATAAAATGTTGAGTTTTTATACAGGAGGTTTACTGCAATATTAAATACACAAGACATCCTTCACATTTACCTCTGGAGAGCCTGGAGCTGCAGCGTCCACTGATGGATGTACAATTACAACAAAGACTATTTTTTTAGCCGTCCTGATAACAAACCCAATGTAAATGCACAACACAGTCACACTGTCTTACCTTACACTGGTGCTATCAACTCCCTCCAGCAGGAATGCCAGCAATGCAGAAACACTGTGATAGTAGTGACAGGAACCTGCTGCCAGGCAGCTGACGGAGCCCGCTGAGTGCCAGCCCGCCCCCCCACGTGTTATAGGTGTCCCACATTGTTTGTATTACTTTAAATAAACACTCTCTATTTCTAGTATCACATTTAATTGCATTACATTTAGCATAAAGCTTTTATCCAAAGCAACTTACATTGTACATTTAATGTAAAACTGGGAAGAATATTAGGAAAAAACCTTGGAGTCTGTGATTCCCTGACTATTTTTGTAGGCTTTGTTACTTGTATTTGTTGCAGGACATTTCTTTATTTAAAAAAAATAAAAATACTAATAACTATACATAAGAGCTGTCAATTTATTATTATTTTTAAACCTCCTTGATGGCATAGTACTATTTCTAAAAAATGAGTTTTAGAAAATTATTTTTTTATTTTGTAGTTTTTACAAACGACATATTTTTCATAGTTAACTATTTTATTTAATCGATACACACACAAAGTTTTTACAAAGTAGATAATGATGTCTTACTGTTAGCAGAGAAGCTATTAAAAGCAGCGCCAACGTTCCACAGTTTTCATTATTACGTAAGTATTGATGATGACGTAACCCGCCGGTTGATGAGATAATCAGTAAAATACAATTAGTCAAATCTATTATATATTTTCACTTATATTGTATTATTTGGACGATAAATAACGGTGAACTTATCAAATAGCTAGTTTTTAATATTTACTTCACAGGTAGAGGCATTCTCAATCGAACCTCGATCGACAAAGAGTGCGATCGATTTTGCAGCGTGGTATTATACGTCCTGCGCAATTTCGCCTCCTTCCTTTTGCTGAACGTGTCAGCCATGGCTCCGATTGTGAGTACCTCGCTAGTCGAATAAAGTGCCAAAATGATTAATATTTCCGAGTATTTCTGACATATATTGAACGTACACATCTGTTTTAGTTACATATTTACGTAACAGCCGCAGAGCTAAAAGCCGAATGTGTTTAATTCACTGTGTTTTGGTCACCACGTTTGGCTAACGCTGGATGCTAACGTCAGCTAACGGCAAACCTGTGAATAGTGTCGTAAAAACGTGTCAGTGGTTTAAATGTGCGAATGCCGCGCTTTGGCAGCATTATATTTTATATTTTTTTTCAATGTAAAGTTAATGTTTATTGTAACTTTGTTTTAGAAAAAGCAGCTGGTGAGGAAACCCGGTGGGAAGAGGAAGAAGCAGATCCTGAAATTCACCCTGGACTGCACACATCCTGTGGAGGATGGCATCATGGATGCTGCCAATTTTGTGAGTAAATCAGGTCACACACGTGATCCAACAATTTGACTCAGTGTCCATTTGACCTAAAGGACACAGTGTAGCAATTGCAACAGCCTTTTTGTTAACCCTGACATCCTGTTTTCTTCCTTCTGACAGGAGAAGTTCCTGCAAGAGAGAATTAAAGTGAACGGAAAAGCCGGAAACCTTGGTGGTGGTGTGGTGTCTATTGAGAGGAGCAAGAGCAAAATTGCTGTGAACTCTGAAGTTCCCTTCTCAAAGAGGTATAACATTTGGGTTTAGCTGTTCTTTACAAGTACTTTATGATCTACATTGATGTGTAGATTAGACACAGAACCAGCTTGAACAGTGGGCAGCTCCTAGCTCCTCCACCAGGGGAGCACTGAGTGGGAACAATGCCTACTCTCTGGACTCCAGTCTGATTCTTAACCAATAGGCCACCTCTGCCCCAAGACGACCGGGTCCAGTCTGTGGCCATTTGATTAGAACAAAACTCTGATGTTAGTGACTGGCAGGTATCACAGGCGTTTGTAGTAATGCAGAAAGAAAATAGCACAAGAATTCAGTTGAATATTCAGTTTAACACAGCAAGAACAATATAACGAACACCAATGTATATATAATATAGAACTCATTCATAGATTATAAGACATTTACAGTTGTTTTGGTCTGAATTTTGCAAAAAAATATTGTCAATCAGCTTTGTCAGATCAGAATTGTGAACTTTTGTGGACCTTTAATCAAGTCCATCCAAAATTCAAAATTGAACAGCTTCGATTGAATGGCAATGACACCATAAATACCTGATCCTTCTGACATTTGTTCTATTGTACATTTGATGGGAAATGTCATATTAATAGTATTGATTTATTGTTCTTATTGACAATTAATTGACCACTGTACTACATTGTCCAACAGGGTGATTCATTTTATGTTTCCATATGTAATTCTTAGTTATTAATTTAATATTTTGGCCAGTGTTGGTTTAGCAGTTAGGGAAGGAGACTAAAGGTCTAAAGGTTTCAGGCCCAAATCCAGCAGCTGTCAGGTTCACCTTGAGGTGCTCTGATCGTAGCACCACCCACAGGAGGGCTCACAGTGTGTTGGGTGGGAGTGGTGGAGACTGATGGCCCGGGGCCTAAGTAACGGATAAGATGATGAAAATGAATGGATTAAATATTTAACTGTTCTCTGTTTCAGGTACCTGAAGTACCTGACTAAGAAGTACCTGAAAAAGAACAACCTGAGGGACTGGTTGAGGGTGGTGGCCAACACCAAAGAGAGCTACGAGCTGCGCTACTTCCAGATCAACCAGGACGAAGAGGAAGAGGAGGAAGATTAAATCTGGCACCACTTTTAATAAAATGCTCAAGACACACAAATGGTGTTTCCTTTGTTTTTCTTCCTGTCTGTGTTCAGTCAGATATTTAGGCAGTGAAGTGTAATATTCTTCTGGGAAACTGAGTACAACAGACAACAGACAACAGACCCTGTTCTGTTTATGTTTCTCTCCCCAGAGTCTCAGGGGTTTTTGTGTATTCATATTTTTATGTCTGTCAATTGTTCTTCCTTTTTTGTCGCATTATTGTGGATTTCTCTTTGTCTTTCATTTAAGTCTTCCAGTATTGGTCTTCTTTTAAAAAAAATCTTTTCAGGGATTATATTCAATCATTTTTTCATTTTGTAAATTATCTTTCCAGCCTGTAGCTTTTCATCTTTGTTTCCTGCTCTCTTTGTTTCCGTCCATCTCTTCTGTATCTCTCTCTCTCTCTCCCTCGCTCTGGTCCAGGCGGCGTAACAGACAGCTGTGCTGGTTGCCATGACAACAGTCTCTGCTCTTCTCAGTATGAAGTCATTAGCGCCCGCGTGGTTGTCTGGAAAAGGCGGAAGTTGATAAACATTGATAAGAGGGTCGTTTTAATTGTACCTGACTTCACGCCCAGCTTTGGTCACCTTGGATGAAGACCACCTTTTAGGAGCTGGTGAAATAAAATCACGTATTTTAAAAGAAATAAAAAGTAATTCTAACATCAACCTGCATCCCAGGTGTCCCACCTGGAGGCAGAGGGACGGGGGCAGAAGTTTGTCTTTATTTTCCTGGAGCGGTGACAGCGGCAGCAGCAGCCCGGGGAGAACCGCTTATTAACGGCCAGCCGTGCCGCTGCACACCGAGGGAATCGTCCTCTGCATTTTATTCCCACAGCACTAGTTAAACTGGTAACTAGTGGAGCATGCCTAACTAGTTGTGGGTGAAATTATGGGATGTATCGTCATGGCAACAGACCAGACGTCACAATCTGGGCATGTGTGTTCCATTTTTGTCTTTCTTATTTTTCAGACTGGTGGACCTGGATAGAGATCAGTGGAAATACTTATGTTTATGCAAGTTAGTTATTTATAATTTTTAAGGATAAAAGCTTTTTTTCAGAAAAAAAATTGAGGGAGTTGATATTCCAAAGTGTGCAGCGGGTAGATATTTATTTTTTTGGTGAAGAAAGCGGCAGAGCTGCGGCGTGTGGAGGGTTAACTTTCTGTATCCTCCGCTGAAAAAGGGGGTTTGGGGGCGATGAGCTGAAGATGCCGGGGTCGCTGAGTAATGAAGACGAGGGACAGGACGACATGGATTTCGGAGACGACATGCCAGGTGAGGAGGAAGAAATGGGGGAGGCGGGGTGTCCTTCACATTATTTCTGCGCCGCTACGCCTTGAAATGCGGGGGAAAGGGCTTGTCCTGAGAGCAGGAGCAGCAGGAGCAGGGGCTGGAGGAGGTGGAGGAGGAGGTGGGGTGCATCAAGCGGAGTCATGCAATTATTTTCTGGCCGATCCGCTTGTCTTTAAGGTGGGAGCAGTGTGATTTCGAGGCTGTGTGACCGCGGCAGCCGGAGACATCCACCGCTGCACGACTCGTCTTCCGGGGCCCACGTTGCTCCTTTCTCCTTCCCGGCCATTCGCCGTGCAAGTGCCCGGCTGTGGATCCGGCTCTAAAACGCAATTTTATGGCTGAAGATCGATGTTTATCACCGCGGTGATCATTGTCGTGGCTGTAAAATGATGGCGTTGTCGCCTCGTCCTCTGTGACGGCGGTGGAGGCGCTGGTGGAGGCTACGTCGGCTGCCAACACCATCCAGTAGGAATGATGTCTTCAGGTGGAATCCTGGTGACGCCGCTCCAACTTTATTTCCTCCTCAGCACTGCATGGCCGCGGAGGTGCGAAAACCACGTGTTGGCCACAGTAAACACGGCTTATCCGTTTAGTCACCCGCCGCCCTCTCCCCTGCCTCGGGTTATTGACGGCTGTAATGCTCGGGTCACCACATCCATTCAGTGCTAATTCCCTACTTGAGAGGCTGTTGAATGATTTCACATGCTGGTCTCACTCACAACCTAATTTGGGGATGATCTCCAGGGGCTGCGATGACACCGTCAGCCGAGAACTTTATCAATGAGCTTCCTGTTGGAGGTGGAAGTCCTTTACCTGCCATTGAATCATTCACTGTATATGTTTAGACAATGACAAATTAATAGTCTATAAAAAAAGATCCTGTAGTACAGTGGAGGAGCGGTCAGTGCTTTGCCTTACAATCAGAGCGTCAACTGTTCGATTCCATATGAGATCTGATGATCTTGGTAAAGTGTTTTTCATATTCACGTATATCGTGTTGTCGTAGAATGTTCTAGTGATGTTCAGGTTGACCTGACTGTGTGACCCTGCGACAGATAGACGGACGTCTCAGAATCAGAGGTGTGACGGTTGCGAAGATGCAGAGGATTTGTTGTTCGTGATTTCTGCACCTGGGAGTTTCCCCCAGCAGGCTAGGCCTACAGTTGAGTCAGCCTGGACTATAAAGTTTGTCCAAACATCTCTGTTATACTGAGGAGAACTCAGTAGATCAGCCTTCAAGTTAGTTTAAGACTGTTGACCCCAGAGTCTTATGACTGAGGGTGGTCGAGTTCTGGAGCAGTGAGACCCTCATGGACAGACATCAGCTCTGTGGTGTCTCTGGGTTGGACCGGTGCAGGACATGGCGTTTTTTATAATCCCTTCTGTGCAGCTAACTTCAAAGTTTGATTTCACTTTAACAGCGACCTGTGGAAACCAGGCTGGACCTAGTGTGAAGGAATGAAGGTCAGAGGAGACCAGAACCTTGATCAATTAATCAATCAATATGTTCACATCTAACACTGAAGTATTACATACTTTCAGTTCAGGTCCAATCTTTTCAAAGATTAAATAATTTGACATTAGGATGACACAGTAGTCATAATCTACTGTAGTAACTCTGGGACCTTTTCCCTGCAAGGTCAGTATCTTCTAGATGAAGGACAACAGGATAAAAGTGTTCAACATTTTTTATCTTTATTCATGACTTTTACACAGACAGGAAAGGTCGGAAAAAAAAGCTGGAGAAGACAGATTGAGATGTTCAGAGGACGGACAATGGATACACGTTGGTAGAAGAATGATCCTAGAGATGGAGCTACCAGGTAGGAGACAAAGAGGAGATTGATGGCAGTGAGGGAGGACATGGAGGTAGTTGGAGTCAGAGTAGAAGATGGAGAGAACATTGTTCATATCAGTCCACATAAATGAATCTGCTCCTGTGTCAAAGTTTTCTCCCCACTGTGGTCCAGGAGTCAGAATATTTTTCCACTCTTGATCTAGAGAACGTTCACACCTGTGTCCAAGGAAACACAAAGATGCCAACAGAAAATATACGTATATATAACAACGATACCACTTTCATCATTTCCCTTCTCATATCCCAGAGTCTTGTTCAATAAAATCCCTCTCAGACCTTGTGCTAAACCTTTGTTGGGGAGTTTTCCCGTTCAGCAGGGAATAAACATGGAAGGAAACGGAAGAAACAAAGGAAAGTGTTAGAACGTTTGAGGCACGTATGACTGCCAGCTGTAGCCTGAGGGAGAACACGAGCGCTGATGTGTGTCGTCATAAAACCACAGGCTCCGTAAAACAAGTGAGAGGAAGCAAAGGTGCTGCCGCTGACGGCAGGTGCCAGTTCTTCTCTCACGTTGGAAGACGCTTACATTTCTTTTCTTGTGTCAGTCTGGTGTCTAATGTTCTTCCTGTTTGACAACCAGCCCTTAATATTAACACTGGGAAAAGGATGAAACCCATTGTTATTCTGCCGCTGCAGGAGACGCTTTAGGAACAGTTTACGACCCCCATCAACAGACATCAAAATGACAGACAAGGTCAGGAAACCAGATCAGGTTTTTTTTTTTTTTTTTCTCTCGCTGCACAAAAATTCTCCGATGCAATTAAAACTCAGCAATGCAGAAGCAGATCCTGAGGGAACTTTAGAAACCTAAATGTTATCCCATTATAGCCTTTATTTGGTGTGGAGCGTGGAGTGTCCTAATTCCCTTTGTTCCGCTCTGGGTTCTCGACACTGACACTGATTGTTCCATTGTGTTTTTGTCTTTAATTGTTTTGTTCTTCGCTAAAATTAAAAGATTATCATGGGCTTTTTGTGCGCCTGCATATGTTATCCCTAACTGGAACAAAGTCTATTTTTGGATTCTTTGCTGCAAAGGTTGACACCATTCTTTTCCGCTGTGCGTGCGTCGACTAAGCCCTGAAAATGTATGTATTAGAGCCGGGTTTGGCCTGTGAGCTGCTCTGCATTTGATGGTCTTTCTCTGCGCTCAAGGCATTATGATGTTGTGCATTATGCACGTTGGATGGTTTTAATGAAGCCATTACAGACTTATCCTTCCATCATTTTGATGACTTTGTTTACTTCTAATAGTGCATGGACGTCCTGGTCTGAAGGCATCTGACGCCTGAGCCATAAGCACAAAATCAATGAGAGAACCCTCTGGCTTTGTCTCGCCTGCTGTGGATCCGACCAAGCTGGAGTGACTACATATTTCCCTACATGCACCAGGAGTGAAGGAGTTACTTCTTATTTTCAGTAATCTCTAATCTCCCAGATTGGCACTCTCTTGTGTTTCCCTCTTCTAAGTGGAAAGTCTTGAAGGCCAAGTCTTTCTAGGAATGTTGGATTTGCATCTTTTTGTCACTGAGGGAACGATTTATTCTCCACCAGGATTTAATCTGTGATCCTACACATGTTTTTATTTAATACACAATTGTACGGCTGCCAAAACCTTTAATGATGAGAATTTAAATTTAAGTTCATTTGTTGACTACAGATCTACAGGTCAAGCGTAGATGTTGGAGCAGTTTTAGGCCAAACTTCAAGCACAGCAGTTATGAAATGCCAACATCAGCACAGACACGGTGTAAGGAAGATACCGTACACTCAAGACATCATTGGCAATAAAAATCTTTCAAATGGATGCACTTAGGTTTGCATATTTTCCTTCTTTCCAACTCTTATGATGATGCAGCACTCACCCTGTGATGGTCTAGCATTTTAACAGGCATCGCAATGAAAATGCTGAAGTTTAGTAAAAAACTGAAGTTAAGCAGCGTTAGCTTGGAGGAGCTGAGTGTAAAGGTGAACTCAGGTCAGTTATAATACATTTCAAAGACATTTTAAAGTCGTATAAACATACAACCGGTTGTGAATACAGCTGAACACTGAAAAGCTGAGCTTAAAATCCAGGAAAACGCACTCCGTACCTCAGGAGTGCTCAAAATGTTGTTACCAAAACAGTGCAACATGAACATCTTCTAAATAAGGCAATATTGTGCGCGTCACTTTAACTCATAATGGTCTGGATCCAGTATCCGGTATAAACAATGGTGACTCCACTCATGACCCGTGCTGTGGTCCAGAATCAATGTCTCACCTTCAGGATTGACCTTCTGGGAAAGACCAAATTCGGATGAGAGTGTTTTTGACTTCCCATGGTCTCAACAACTGCAGGAAGGTTAAAGAGAGGCTGGTCAAGGACCGTCCATGAAATGTTAAATTATGGATGTCCAAAGACCTTCTATTGTCCTCCTTTTTGTGACCTTATTTGTGACTTCAGTGTGTGGTTAGGTACCTGGCCAAGATTAAATAATCAATAATTTAATCTTTAAGAATCTGGTTCTTTCTGGAGGTGGAGGAGTTAAAGATGCTGCTGAGATTCTCTTAAGGAGAGACAAGGATGGACAGGATCAGGAATGAGGTGATTAGAGGGACAATGCAGACAGAGAAGACAGATTGAGATGGTTTGGACATGTTCAGAGGAGGGACAGTGGATACATGTTGGTAGAAGAATGGTCCTAGAGATGGAGCTACCAGGTAGGAGACAAAGAGGAGATTGATGGAGGACATGGAGGTAGTTGGAGTCAGAGTCGTTGTGGTAACCCCTGAAAAGGCCAAAAGAAGAAGAAGAAGAAGTGTTTATAAATAAACCATTACAGTTAGTCGGATGGTTAACAATGTTAACGCAACGGCACCTGTGATGTCAGGGTTCATAGATTATTGGATTGTGTTTAAGACCCTTCTTTTTGTGTGTGTCTGTGTGTGTGTGTGTGTAGCTAAAAACAGGTAAGAGGTTGGTGAGGTCTTTGTCCAGGAATCCCTTGTCCCTGGTCATCTCTCCTGCAGGGCCCGTGTGGCTGATTGGTTCTGGTTCTGACACATTTGATCCATATTTAATGTCCTACAATCAAGGTTCCTGCAGGTGAAGACAGACGGGCAGAGAGACAATGAACAGAGAGGGAAAATGAAGTTGCTCTGAGTCGGAGCGTCTCTGTAATCTGATGCATTGTTCGGGACTCTTCCTCTCTCCTCCGCTGACTCCTCTGTGACCCGCTGTGCCACGGGTGCAGTCTGCTGCTGCGCTCCCGCAGTCGCTGGCGTTTGTACACAGCAGCTCGGAGACAGTGCGGCTGACAACCAGCAGCAGGTCGTGTTAGTGCCAGCGAGCATGAAAGGCGGATGATATGCTCAGTATACCTCAGTGGTCCTCCGGGGAGTTCCCATTTAGCAGCGGGGCAGGCACTCCATCTATTTGTCATCTGATGAGTAAAGTTGATCCACACTCAATGATGTGTGGTTATGGCTTTACTTTGCCAAGTGCTCCTGTGGGCTGCAATTCATCATTTTTATTTTTCTAAAAACTGACGGATTTTACACCTCGCTGCTGTGCTGAGAAATGCCAATATGTTGTATTATTGAGCTTCTCTAATGATCTCATTTGCAACCGATTAATCATTTTCTTCCTTGGAACGTTGTTCTTACCAACATCTGCCACCTGTTCATTTGACAACCAGGTTTGCAGCCAGGTCTCACATATATCCCTTAGTCTACAAACTTATTGTCCAATAAATAACATTAATACATGTTATTTTTGCAGGAGAAAAGTTTTACAAAACATCCAGAGCAGAAGTGTCAAACCCAAATTCAATGTGGCCATAATTATATTTATTGAAAAAAACAATGGTGATTGTCAATATTGGAAAAACTTAAGTGTAATATTATAATCACATTTTAAACACAATTTACTTTTGAAACCAAACACACATCAGTAGCATTTGTCTCTTATTATGATTCCTCTTTTCCTTTTTATCAACAAATAGTACTTAGTACTTAGTAATAAAACTATTGCTTGATATAACCATGTGGGCCTTATATTATTACGCTGCGGGCCAGATTTGGGCCGTGAGCCTGAGGTTGACAGGTGAGACCTAGAGCATTAAAATGCCATTCCAGAGCCAAACATTCCATTGTAGAAGATGATTTGTGTGTGAACAGATTTTCTTTTGAAATATTGTTAATTTAAATCACGATCGATCACGATTAATTGTTAAACGACTGGTTAATCATAACTCACAGAAATGTTTGACAACTTTGAGGCACCTCACGTCTGCCTCCAAGTGTCTGTGCACCGTGTTCCTGAGCAGATGTGTCTTTGTCTCGCAGATGAGGATGATGAAGGTGAGCGCAACAACGTTCCCCTCACTCCCCTCGACAGCTTCTTCTCCGATGACGACTCTCTCAAGCAACAAAAGAAGAAGAAACCCAAAAAGATAAAAGAAGGAAAAATACCCAAAGTTATAAAGAGGAAGAAGGAGGTAAGGTTCAATTCCCACTCCCTCGTGGTGGAAGAGTTGGCTCCAGTGGAGGACCGTACTCTTGTCTTTTCTCAACCCACTGCTTTTTGATGTGTCTGCAATTGGAACACAGGTTTATTTTGGCTGTTGGACGGCTAAATGAGAGGCAATGGACTGTCTCAGGCAGAGGGGGAGGTTGGCAGCCGCGCTGCCACTGCTGCCAGTAGCAAGCAGTGGGGACCAAGTGTCAGTTTAGAGCCTAGATTTGTGCCTGCGGTGCTTATGGCAGGAACTGCTGTTTATGCAAGGTGAGCGCAGTGTCCCCAGAAATCAGACGGAAACATTTGAATTGGCCTTTGTTGACTGGGAGGCTGCAGAGGAATTTCAACATTTTTATCCTGACTTTTTAAATAGAAATGATAGAGAAGTCCAAAGTTGACGAAAACCCCCTGCAGTACCTATATGCAACCACTAGGGCGGTGGCCTACAACCTCTGCAACATTTAAAAAAGGCATATTTTAAAATATCTTTACCATTAATTCTCCAAAAACCTCAACTAAACTGTTTTGGTGTTGACAAAATAAGTGAATTAATAAAGTGACGTAAATTTGCATTTACTTTTGTTTTTGTAAAGTTTAAGCCACAGATTTGTGTAAAACTACACAGTCCTGTCCCAGGTCTTACCTGTCCTTAATGCAGATGGATTTCCTGTGTTTATTCCATTTATTCCTTGGTTTGTTGAGGACAGTTGAGTTTGTTTGGTTCGACCACAAACATCTGAGCTGATGCTTCATGGTTGCAGACTCCTGGCTGTGCTGTTCTCTTATTTACACTGCAGTGTTTGTATTGTATTGAATTGTAATTTGTTGCAATTTCACTAATCAGTGGAGTTCACTGATTCCCAGTGTCTGTCTTCAAACAAACGTAATTCTCCAGCGGTTAGAAGCTCCTCTGGCCAAACCTCCACCCGACCCTGGGCTCTGTTTACATCCCTGTCCTCTCTGCTCTGAGATCCGTCCCTTTTGGTTTGTTTGTTGTCAGGGCATCGTTTTCTTCCTCTTACTTTGTTTCTTACTTGGTTTGTTTGTTTCTCCTATGATATTTGTTCCTGTTTTCTTCCTTCTGTTTCCTGTTCTGTCCTGCTTTATCTCCCTTCTTTCTTGTTAGTGTGACTTGGATCCCACGGGGACAGAGAGTAACAGCTACACTTTGTCAATAAAGTACTTTTAATTTCCCTCATTCCTTCCTTCCTTCCTTCCTCCATTTTCCCTGCATGGTTCTTTCCTTTCTTTTATCCTTCATTTTGTCCTTTCACTCTTTCAAACATCTCAGATTTCAGCCCATCTCTGGTTTCAGACCAGAGTCAGTCCAGGACTGGGTTCTTGACCAGGGTCTCTCGTGTCTCAGTGGAACCAGCCTGGTTAAATAAGAAATAAGAGTTGAATTAATGGAAATAAATGAAGACGGGACGGCTGTCAGGAGGGGACAAACAGTTTGCGTCTTTGTCTGCAGTGACACAAAGACAGAGAGTTGTTTTTCTGAGAATGAAATCAAGGAGGAGAATGTACAGTATATTTCAGGCCCGTGTTTGTCTCCTTCACTGGTGGCTGTCAGCGTGATTTAAGCCACTGTCTTGTTCAATGATCCATCCGTGATTGTGACTGTCGCCGATTCAGTCGTTAACGCTGTATTTGTCCTGCTGTAACTGGCTTCTATTTATAATACGGCCCATCTGGAGGGTTTGTTAGGATTCTGTCTTTGGTGTCATCTCCAGTCCTCTGTAGTATTCCATTTCTATCAAACATTTCCAGCTCTTTAGTGCTGACCCTGCTTCCTCGGAGGTTCCTGCCCAGGTCTCCACCTTTTCTAAGTAGTTGCTCTCAACTGTGATTCTGCTTCTTTGCTTCTCTCTCCTCCAACTCCAGCTCCACTCCCATCCCCCATCCACAATCTTTAATTTACTCTCTCTCTCTCTCTCTCTCCTCTCTTCTCCCTCTTTCCTCCCTCTCTCTCTCTCACTCTCTCTCTCTCATGCATAGGATTTGTCTAGACAGTTGCTGGAGCACCAGCTCTGCAACCACAGACCTCTGCATAACAAGCTCATTATGCAAATGTGTGTGATTGGATGGCACCGTTCCATTGGCTGCCACCACTGTTGTTTGGATGTGTTTGTGTGTGTGAGTGTGTGTGTGTGTGTGTGTGTGTGTGTGTGTGTGTGTGTAGGGGGGTGTTATTGGAAAAATGACAGATAAAGAAAAAAAATAAAGATTAAAAGTGGGAGACCAAACATTAGGAGGGGGTTTATGATATGGGGAGGGAGAGGGAGGTATGTGGGGCTGAGCTATAAGAAAAAAAGAAATGTAGGAGAGAGAGAGAGAGAGAGAGAGAGAGCCAGACACTGCTCAAATTTGGTAACCATGGCAACTCTGCCAGGCTGCTGGTAGGGTTGGCGGGCGCTGCGGCAACGTGAGCCTTTCCACTGCACTACAGACTAAAACGCCTGCAACTATCTCCATGGATCCACACAGGCCTGGTGAGCAACAGGCAGCAGAGCACGAATCCTACACTTTTGGTTTCCCTGGAATTCTCCAAACTGTGTGCACAGGAGATACGAGCAGGTTTTCAACTTTTATTGGAAAAAGAAAATTAAAAAAACATACGTGATGACAATTATAGAAGCAGAACAAAGGTGATCAAACACATCAGTTCAAAGCATTGGATTCTCTTCTAACAGAAACAATATCATCTCACTGTTCTTCTTCTCGTCTCGTCCTCTGTAGCCTCAACTCTAACTCCAACCACCTCCATGTCCTCCCTCACTGCATCCATCAATCTCCT
>JAFBJS010001105.1:652640-706145 GCA_016785265.1 Paraplagusia blochii | reverse complement strand
AATAAAATAAAAAAAATAAATACTTGCCAAACACTCTGGTCTCATCATCGATCATTGTGCTTCTTCTCCTGGGCTGGTGGAGGAATTGAAGGTGTAGGAATTCTAGTCACTTATCGACCGATTATGAACTTTTTACCTAACTGAGCTCCTTTTCTTCCTTCTCTCTCTGTTGTTTTTCCGCAGGAGCCAAAGTCCTCCAGTCAGTTGATGCAGGAATGGGGCCTTGAAGACGTTCAGTACGGCTTCACAGAGGACGACTATAAAACCATCACCAACTACAAGGCTTTCAGCCAGTTCCTCAGGCAAGCATCTCATTGTCTGTGTGTGCCGGTGCAGAATTGCTCTGTTCCTCCTTTTGATTCGAGGAATTCTCAGCACCTCTGTCAGAAAGGCTTCCCTCCCCGAAATTCCAGCGTTAGTCTCTGGTGCACGCCGAGGAGCAAATATTGTTCTGCTTTGTTTGAGCGGGAAAAGCTCAGTTGTTGCTATAAAGAGTCCATCTCACCTGGGGCTTTTCTGGCTCAGCTAAGGCTCAGCCTTGACAAAGTGGAGCAGCGGCCCGCGCGGTGCCCCACTGTGAGCAGTGTGTCCGCTGCCTGCTGGATGTCTGTGACAGCCGTGAGACTCAGGGACCTGGTTCTGTGACCCAGCGTCTACCACAGGCCAACGTGCCAGATCTCAAGCTGTTTCCTGACAAATCACAAACATGACACAAACACACAGCAAAGCAGGGAGAGCAAAATGTAAGAGCTCAGTGAGCTGTCGGCGAATCAAGACCCGGCTCCGTCCGGAGCCGATGGGAGTTAAAAAACCAGTTGAGGAAAAAGAAAATCCAACTTCATAAATCTTCCCGTGTCTCCTCCTCTCTCCCTGATCGTACACAGGCCTCTCATAGCGAAGAAGAACCCCAAGATTCCCATGTCGAAGATGATGACAGTGTTGGGGGCCAAGTGGCGGGAGTTCAGCGCCAACAACCCCTTCAAAGGAGCGTCCGCCACCGCTGTGGCTGCGGCTGTGGCGGCCGCCGTGGAAACAGTTACCGTGACTCAGCCGACATCCGTCAGCGGCGGCCAACCGGGTTCTCAGCTGGGGCCAGTGAAAAAAGCCAAAACCAAAGAAGGAAAGGGTAAGAAGAACATGTGGTTCTGGTTGTTGTTGCTGATCTCCAACAAAAATGTCTAAGCACGACTTTGGTCAGAGCCAAAGCTGCAAAAGTCAATGATTTGTGGAGCTGCTACTGTAGTCAGGGCCGGATCAACACTTTCTGAGGCCTGGGGCTGGTAACCAGGACCAGGTCCTTCATATCGTGTCCCACTGACCGCAGGTTAATGGACACATTGTTGGACACTTGTATTACTGCAATACATGCTGCTGGTTCTTCTTCTCCACCACCATCATTTAGTAGCTGCTGCAGCAGACTGACTAGCACTCCACATATTAGTTAGCTTAGGAATATTAGCTTAGGAATCTTCTTTCACTTTTTTATGTTTTATGGTTTGTATTTTTTTTTTGTTGGCCCTGCTTTTGTGTTTCTCTGACTTGACATTTGTGGTAGTGTTTACTATTTTACTAAAATAGAGTAAAGTATAAGTAAATGTTGTCACTTTATCAAAAACGTAACTTGGCGCCGCCCTGGTGGCCAGCCCCTTTGGGTTGTGAGGAACTGGGCTTCAATCTAAAGTTAAGGTTTCTTCTTATGAAACAGACATCAAACTCAAGGCTTGAAGCTGAAATAATTCAACTGTGAAACTCAGACTGAAGATGGAGAATTTGATGAAAAAAATGAGTTTATTGTTTCTGACAGAGTTGAATAAAGTTAGACTAGTTTGACTATTTTGTGTCGTCCAATCCGCCCTGTAATCTCCAGAGCCTTATATATGACAAAAGACCAAGAATAGATGTTCACCGATGGTCCACCAAATATGAAAATATGTCAAATTATTACAGGACCATATGACATACAAGTTCACACCTACATAACTTTCCTGGATGCTGGTTTTCCAGGACCAGGTGTCAGGAAGAGAAGCAAGTCTGTGAAAGATGTGAAGAAGAAGGCGAAGCCGAAGAAGACCAAATCAAAAACAGGCCAAAGTGGGAAGAAGAAGAAAACATCCTCGGTTTGTTCTCCTTTCTTTTCTTTTCTTCCATTTTCCTCTCCTTCCACCAGACCTCCAATCACACACTAACATCTGAATCCAGTTTCCTTCTCGTCCGCTGCTCAGATTATATGTGTGTTTCTCCGCAGAGCGACGAAGACTTCCTGGAGGAGTCGGACTTTGATGACATCAGCCTCCACAGCGCCTCGGTCTTCGCTGACACCCTGGGGGCGGCCGCTAAGAAGAAGGCACGGCGTGGGCGCAAAAAGAGGAAAAGTATGTTCACCTCCCGTAATCAGCAATGCAGGCTGGGAAAATCTCTTTGCATCAGGACTGTTTAATCACAGGTTACTAGGAAATTAAATTTAAGTGCTTTTTTAATCAATGTGATGATTTCTCGTTGCTCTTATTCAGCAATGACATCCATCGAGTCTCCGTCACTTTTTATTTGATATAATTATTTTATTAGTCAACTATTCACTGTGTGCAGAGGAAGACGGCGACGGCTACGAGACGGATCATCAGGACTACTGCGAGGTCTGCCAACAGGGTGGAGAGATCATCCTGTGTGACACCTGTCCCAGAGCGTACCACCTGGTCTGTCTGGACCCAGAGCTGGAGAAGGCTCCAGAAGGCAAATGGAGCTGCCCGCACTGTGTGAGTTTACAGAAGTACCAAGGCCCAGAACGTCTTGGGGCTCCTAGCAAGATATCACTGGGGCCCCCACTGCATCAGCGCCTGCAGAAAAAAGATTTTAACCGGGCCCCCTAGTGGCGGAGCCCCAAATAACTGCCTGGTTTGCCCGTCTTCAAGTGCAGCCTCTGATTGAATGTTTTTGAACTAAATACCATACATCACTAATACTACAATTCCTGTCAGTATATAAGGCTTTTATACTGGCGGGACAACTCTAGTACATATTTGATATGTTCCTTCGGGGCAAATATAATTACACTGCGGTCCAGATTTGGGCCCCGGTCCTGAGTTTGACACCTGTGCCGTAACACATTATTTTTCACAGCTTCTATCCGTCCATGTCCAACAATGACTAATGTTTTAATCCACAGGAGAAAGAGGGAATCCAATGGGAGGCCAAAGACGACGACGAGGAGGAAGAGGAGGCCGCGGGCGAGGAGGAGGACGACCACATGGAGTTCTGCAGGGTGTGCAAGGACGGAGGGGAGCTGCTGTGCTGTGACACCTGCCCCTCGTCCTACCACATCCACTGCCTCAACCCGCCGCTGCCGGAGATACCCAATGGGGAGTGGCTGTGTCCACGGTGCATGGTGAGACGATGTCTGCCGTAGATTGGTCCGAAGTGTTGAACTGGTCCAAAGAAAGTTCATGTTAGACGTCCATGACTGTGTCCCAGGTTCTAGACAATTTTACTCTGTAATGTGTTTAGAAAAGTGAGTCAGACATTTATTAATGATGGCTGCTGAAAGTTTGAACCTTAAAAACTGTTAAATCAAAGGGAAACTCTGGATTATTCTGGATTAGAAGTTGAGTATGTGGTTAACGTTGTTGGGCAAGTTACTTTAAAAAAGTAACTTATTTCCTTACTAGTTACTGCTCTGAAAAAGTAACTAGTTACATTACCAGTTACCAAATTATTAAAGTAACTAGTTACTTTATTTTAGTTACTTTAATACTGTACCGCATCGCCTGTGTGTGTGAGACTGTTTATTTCCCTATAAGGCAAGAAGACCCGCCCAGGTCTCTTTCTGATTGGCTTAGCCTGAAATGTTAACCTATGCCAACCAATCATCGCACCTTTTCAACGTGTACACAGCCGTCTTGCACTCACGACTGACAGGCAGCGGACAGACTCCGCTAGCGCTCAGTGCTCTCTCCGTGGCCGTCCATTTGGACCACAGATAGTAACGAATAACGAGCTTCTTTACACCAACGTAACAATAACGACATTACTGAATGGGAAAGGTAATGCATTACGTTATTAGTTACCGAGAAAAGTAGTTTTGTTATGTTACGGCGTTAGTCCCAACACTGTGTATAAATATAGAAAAGTTAATACTTCTCCTTTACTGATTCCTGTTTTTATCATTTATCACTGATTTTAACAACATGAACAACATGATACTGATCTTATTGTACTGTATTATCAGAGAGAAAAACTCAACCATCAGATTTGAATTAATCTGCTGTGAGAACAACAGACCAGAGTCTGAAGTCCATCCTCCCACAGTTGTTTAGAGACCAAACATCTTTAAGATGTTTTTATAGTCGTGGGACACAGTTGTCAAGTAAAACTGATAAAGTTCTGATTTAGGACACAGTCCAGATTTACTATTTTCACTTCATCTCTAACCTCAGTTTATCTTTTTATATATTCTCAACTATGCTGTTGTTTCCAGTGCCCGCCCTTGAAAGGAAAAGTTCAGAAGATACTGCACTGGACCTGGGGAGAAGCTCCATTACCTGCTGAACTGCCCGCAGGACCTGACGGCAAACCCAACGACCCACTGACCAAGGCCCCGCTCAAAGGCCGCCCAGAGAGGGAGTTCTTTGTTAAATGGGCCGGACTCTCCTACTGGCACTGCTCCTGGGTCAGCGAACTGCAGGTCAGAAATCTTCCGAGGCCGTGATCATGATTTTTCTACATTAAAAACCTTCACAACATTTAACGGAGTCTAGAATGAACCTCCAGTTTTCTCTACTTTTACTTTAGTCGACGGGAAAAGAAAAAAGGAGCTGAAACAAACAGAAGTGTAACAGAAATCAATATGATATTTTCTCAGGCCAGACTTGGGTTCGAAGTCGTAATAATACAAGTATTTCTGGATGTCACTTGACTTTTTCCGATGAGGGTTTGTCCTTGGAAGTTAACCGCTCAGTTCCGTATCCGTCCGTGCAGCTGGAACTGTACCACACGGTCATGTATCGGAACTACCAGCGGAAGAACGACATGGACGAGCCGCCGCCGTACGACTACGGCTCAGGGGAGGAGGAGCTGAACAGTGAGAAGAGGAAGAGCAAAGACCCGCAGTACGCTGTGATGGAGGAGCGTTTCTACCGCTACGGCATCAAACCCGAGTGGATGATCATCCACCGAGTGCTCAACCACAGGTGGAGTGAGGATCTCACCAGTATTTTCACGATATAAAAAACACCCAAGTGGTGAATCTATCGTTTCTTCACTGCAGTTTTGACCGGGACGGTGACGTGCACTACCTGATCAAATGGAGGGACCTGCCCTACGACCAGTGCACGTGGGAGATGGACGATTTTGACGTCCCAGAATACGACAGTCACAAAGCCTCTTACTGGGACCACAGGTTATTAGAATCTGTAAAAAAAGTAGAGTTTCTATAGGCATAGTCAAACTAAGGCCCGGGGGCCACATCTGTGACCTGTTAGTGATCATTAATATATTTTACTCTTTTCCATGTAATGCACACATTTACCCAATAGAGGGCATAGAAAAGGCCCGAGTCATCATCAAGTTGTCTTATTTTCCCCAGAGAGCAAATCTTAGGTGAGGACCAGCGCCCCCTGATGTCGGAAAAAGTACAGAAACTCAAAGAGGTCCATCCCAAACGGGAAGTCCCTCCTGATGCTCCCATCATTGACGTGAGCAGGACATATATGTCCACTTTGTCCTGGTGTTTAGTTGTCAAATATGGTGGATAGAAATGTCTTCACTCTACATTTGTTGACCCTCACGTCACCAGCCGACCATCAAGTTCGAACACCAGCCCTGGTACATAAACGCCACTGGGGGGACGCTGCACCCGTACCAGCTGGAAGGTCTGAACTGGCTGAGGTTCTCCTGGGCTCAGGGCACGGACACCATCCTGGCCGATGAAATGGGTCTGGGGAAGACGGTCCAGACCATCGTCTTTCTCTACTCACTGTACAAAGAGGTGAGTGTGTGGAAGATGGACATGTCTGTAGACCGTGTCAGTCCTCACACAGGTCCTAAACTGTCAGTCTGTCTGTATGTCTGTCTGTCTCTCTGCCTGTATGTCTGTCTGTCTCTCTACCTGTATGTCTTTCTGTCTGTCTGTCTCTTTATCTATCAATCTGTCTATCTATCTGTCTGTCTTCCTGCGTGCCTGTCTGCCTTTCTATCTGTCTATCTCTCTCTCTCTGTTCTCTGTCTGTCTATCTAACTGTCTCTGTCTGTCCTTCCGTCTGTCTGTCTGTCTGTCTATCTCTATGCCTGTCTGTATGTCAGTCTCTCTGTCTGTCTGTCTGTCTGCCTGCCAGCCTGTCTGTCTGTCTGTCCATCAGTCAGTCTCTCTGTCTGTCTGTCTGTCTGTCAGCCTGTCTGTCTGTCCATCAGTCAGTCTCCCTGTCTGTCTGTCTGTCTGCCTACCTGTTTGTCCGTCTGTCTGTCTGTCCATCAGTCTCTCTTTCTTCTTACCTGCCTGTCTGTCTCTCTATGTGCCTGTCTCTCTGTCTGTCTCTTTCTCTATCTAACTATCTGTCTGCCTGCCTGCCAATCAATCAATCTGTCTATTGATCTGTCTGTCTGTCTGTGTCTTTGTCTGTCTTTCTGTCTGTCTCTATGCCTGTCTCTCTGTCTGTCTCGCTGTCTGTCTCGCTTTCTGCCTGTCTGTCTGTAGCTCATTTTAAGCTCATATCCTATTGTTTCGTTTCATTTTTTCAGATTCAGGTCAGTTTATTGTCTTGAAGCCGACGATCAAACATGTTCCAACTCCATCAGTGTCCACTAGTGTCCACAAGGGTCCACTAGTGTCCACTAGTGTCCATTGTGAGATCATTACGGACGTCAACTCTGTTACTGTGTTTGATTCATTTTCTTCATCCAGTCTTTATGACATAGAATATTGAATTCATGAACCAGAACTAAAAAGTCAGAGGCAGAACTGAGAAAATCTGGACCTCCGTCCTTGGACCATGAGTCGGTGAATGATCTGTGTCCATTTAACTAGTTCACCTTAATAAAAGTTTATAAAGTGCTACGTTCCCTCTAATTTCCTCTGGAGTTGGTATTTGGAGACTGTGTCTTCTCCACAGCTGGGACGAAAGACGAAGAACCTGAACCTGGATTATATTCTCCTGGATTAAAACACCAATCCTCAGTCCAATCTCTTCTTATCTTCTAGGGTCACTCCAAGGGGCCCTTCTTGGTCAGCGCCCCCCTCTCCACCATCATCAACTGGGAACGGGAATTTGAGATGTGGGCTCCAGACTTCTACGTGGTGACGTACACAGGAGACAAGGACAGCAGGGCGATCATCAGGGAGAACGAGTTCACCTTCGAGGACAGCGCTGTCAAATCTGGACGCAAAGTGTTTCGTATGAAGGTGCGTCTCGCACTGTGTGGTCATAAACATCTGAAGACGAAAAACAAACCAAGAGTTTGTCTCCTGAAATCATCTCACAGAAGGACACTCCCATCAAGTTCCACGTGCTGTTGACGTCCTATGAGCTGATAACTATAGACCAAGCCATTCTGGGCTCCATCACCTGGGCCTGTCTGGTGGTGGACGAGGCCCACAGACTGAAGAACAACCAGTCCAAGGTAAACACCTGAAAACACAGCTTTGAGTTTTTGGTCTGGTTTTGGACTCGCTGTCTTCACGTCTTTTGTCCTCTCCAGTTTTTCAGAATCCTCAACGGGTATAAGATCTACTACAAACTGCTGCTGACTGGAACTCCTCTGCAGAACAACCTGGAGGAGCTGTTCCACCTGCTCAACTTTCTCACCCCGGACAGATTCAAGTAAGTCCTTCATTCCGTCTTCAAGTCAGTGGACAAATAAATAAAGACAGAAGCTTTGGAGAACAAACGACTTCCATTTGCACAGCAACCTGGAAGGCTTCCTGGAGGAGTTTGCTGATATCTCCAAGGAGGATCAGATCAAGAAGCTCCATGATCTGCTGGGGCCGCACATGCTGAGGAGGCTGAAAGCTGACGTCTTCAAAAACATGCCGGCGAAGACGGAGCTGATCGTCAGGGTGGAGCTCAGTCCCATGCAAAAGTAAAACCCGCACAGAAACATAGTTGGGGTGGGGTTGTAGGTTGTAGGTTGTAGGTTGTAGGTTGCCTGCTCGCCCCATGTCTTCTGACATCTGAGATGTTCTCAGAAGTCACAAAACCTGTTGTTTTCGTGGCAAAAACATTTCCTTTTTCCTTTTTTTTTTATCCTTCTCGTCTTTCTCTGACCTTCAGGAAATATTACAAGTTCATCCTGACGCGGAACTTTGAGGCTCTGAACTCCAAAGGTGGAGGGAACCAAGTTTCCCTGCTCAACATCATGATGGACCTGAAGAAATGTTGCAACCATCCCTACCTGTTCCCCGTGGCTGCCGGGGTAAGAAGGCGTCTGTGATATGACGTATCAATTGTTACAACTGGAGCCTGGAATTGATTTTCCTCCTCGGCAGGAGGCTCCTGTGTTGCCCAACGGTTCTTATGATGGGAACCTACTGGTGAAGTCCTCAGGAAAACTGACGCTGCTTCAGAAGATGCTGAAGAAACTCAAGGATGAAGGACACAGAGTTCTCATCTTCTCTCAGGTAACAGTTTCCACGTCTTATTGATCCGAGACCATGAAATCTGTACATTTTGGATTCTTTGACTGTCATCTCCTCAAGAACCTGGGTTTGTTTTAAACAGATGACAAAAATGTTGGATCTTCTTGAGGATTTTCTGGAGTTTGAAGGATATAAATATGAACGTATCGATGGAGGAATCACGGGTGGGTTGAGACAAGAGGCCATTGATCGATTCAACGGTGAGTTTGTGAATTCTCAGACTTCGCTCTGTGAGTTTGTCAGAATGAACATCTTCTCCCTGAGCGTCTGCAAACAAACAACCTTCTGTGCTTCTGGTTCCATCACAGCACCTGGAGCTCAGCAGTTCTGCTTCCTGCTCTCCACCCGGGCCGGAGGTCTGGGGATCAATCTGGCCAGTGCAGACACCGTCATCATATACGACTCGGACTGGAATCCTCACAACGACATCCAGGTAAGTGTTCCAACTCTTCTTCTTCTCCTTTCAGCTTCTCCTCTACCTCCATGTCCTCCCTCACTGCATCCATCAATCTCCTCTTTGTCTCCTACCTGCCTCCACCTCTGCTCCTTTATCTCGCAGGCTTTCAGCAGAGCCCACCGTATCGGTCAGAACAAGAAGGTGATGATTTACCGTTTTGTGACTCGGGGCTCGGTGGAGGAGCGAATCACTCAGGTGGCCAAGAGGAAGATGATGTTGACCCATCTGGTGGTGAGGCCAGGACTGGGCTCCAAAACGGGCTCCATGTCCAAACAGGAGCTGGACGACATCCTCAAATTTGGAACAGAGGAGCTCTTCAAAGATGAGATGGAGGCAGCTCGAACCATGGGTATGTCTCGTTGTTCTTATCGTTGGTCCTCTTCAGGTCCTTGTCTCCCTAAAGGTTTACAGTAAAATACAATTTTTACTGAACAGTCACTTAAAAACATCTCCAAAATCCCAGGGAATCCTCTTAGCTGTGAAGTAGCTTCATGGTCCTTCCAGATCTTTCTCTTGATGCAAACAGTTCTGGTCAAATGCTGGTTGAGATGCTCCAACAGCAGGTGATGAACATCATCTCATCAACAGGAGACAACAAAGACGGTGAAGAGGGAAACGTGATCCACTACGACGACGACGCCATCTCCAAGCTGCTGGACCGCAGTCAGGACGCCACGGAAGACACGGAGATTCAGAACATGAACGAGTACCTGAGTTCCTTCAAGGTGGCCCAGTACGTGGTGAAAGAAGAAGATGGAGAGGTGAGAGGTCCACTGTGATGGTGGCTGCAGTACAGGCCCGGCCTGAACCTTCTGAAGAGCATCCATGTGTGTGAATCCACGAACAGGAGGAGGTGGAGAGAGAGATCATCAAACAGGAGGAGAACGTGGATCCAGACTACTGGGAGAAGCTGCTCCGTCATCACTACGAGCAGCAGCAGGAGGATCTGGCTCGAAACCTGGGGAAAGGCAAACGCATCAGGAAGCAGGTCAATTACAACGACACCACCCAGGAAGATCAAGGTAGGTTTGGTGGACAGACCATCTTCTCCATCATCTCCACCAACACCTTAAGTTTCAACCTGATCAGGTCTGTGTAGGTTCTCAGTCATCCAGGTCTTTTCATCCAAAAATAGTTACATTCAAGACAAAAAAAAACATTTTCACGTCTCATCCAAGAGGCTTCGTCGCTTCAGAGTTGAATATTGAAGAAGATTCTTCAAGAATCCTGTTGATGTAACTATGTTTGGAGATCCTGGACAAGAAGAGTTTAGTTTTTCTGTGAGTCGCATTTAACACAATAAAAAAAATAATTTTATTTTTTCCTTATTTGTGGCTCATTAACATCCAAGGAAACTGTGAGTTTGAAAAAAGCAAATAGAAAATCTCTGAACAACCGTATTAGTTTGTGTAGAAGAAATAAGATCAATCAGGTTCTGATCTTTGTTCTGGTTGTTGCATCAACAGAAAACAGACTTTTCCACCAGGAAACGTTCACATTTATAAGAAATAAAAAATACATACACGGCTGTTCAAGACTCTGGGAGCAGACACACACACAAGTCAGACTTTTATTTTCCACCAAAATGACTAGAAAATAAAGTCGTTGACATTGACAAGGTCAGAAATAATGATTTTTTTTTTCTTGGCTTCGAAATTTGCTTCCATTAAAGAATCCTTCATTTGCAGCAATGACAACATTGCAGTCATTTCTGCTGCAGTTTTTCTAATCACTTCCTTTTCCTTCTAAGTTTTCCAATCTTCCATTTTTCTCCTGACACATTGAGAAAAGAAAAATCTGCCTCTATTTACTATGGAGATGTTGCACCAAAAAACAGACATTTCAGCCAGAGAGTGGATTTTTGACTAGTTAAAAGTTACATTCACTGCAGGAAACTGTGATTTTCTTTGAAAAATTAGTAGGTAAATAGATATTAATTATATTTCTATCCTGACAAATCAAGCTGTGTGCGATTGACTTAAATATTTTAGATGATAATGGCCAAAATAAATGTTTGATAGACCAAAGAGTGGCTCCCTGACTTTTGCCACAGCGCCCTCTTCTGTAAATAGCAGTATCGTTTGCCCTCCCACTCTGATGCTGAACTTAATTTCTACAAAACTGCTTTTCTCATTGAACCAAACAAATAAAAACCTGAGCCACAGGAAGTAGCCCCCCCCTGTGGTACAATCAGAGAAAACATCCAAACAAGAAACAATTATCCTCACAATATCAGGGCGCCCCCTGGGGGTGGATTTGAAAGCCATCGATCGCGTGGGAGGTGAATCAACAGCTGTAATTTTAATGAGGGGCCACTTGGGTTTTTTTATTTTCCATTTCTTCACACACACCTGAGTTGATCCGTCACTGGATCATAATGTGTTAAATGAGTGGAAGCTGATCTTCTACTATAATGAGGTTTGATCTGAGGTGACCTTTCATTTTCTTCTTCTCTGGAGCGTAACTGTGCATTAATGGGACTTCAGTCCGACCAGTGTCTGAGGGACATGTCTCCCTGTCTGCTCTGGACACGGAATCAAAGGCAAAACTGAATGAAATGACTGTATTTCAGTTCCTGTTTTGTGCACATTATTGGACCATCTAGTCCATCATTGGAGTTCACAGGTGGCTCCACTGATCTGGCCTGGATCTGCATCCATCCACAGCTCTGAGTGCACTCTTCTCAGTTTGTAAGTGGAGGACAAGTGCACTCTCACCTCGCCGCTAGAGGCCAGGAGAGGTCACGATAAAGCAGCCACAGTGGTCTGTAGTAATCTGCAGTGCCACGGCGCCCTCAGGTGGCCACCCACAAACACGAACACAATGTACTGTTTCTCTCTGATGTGTGGCTCAGAGTGGCAGGATGATCTTTCAGACAATCAGTCGGAGTACTCCGTGGGGTCCGAGGATGAGGACGAAGACTTCGAGGAGAGGCCTGAAGGTAGGCTTCAAGACTCCACTCTGTCAGGCTGGACTGGAGACCAGAACCTGCTGCGATGTTTTCTGTAAAAATGGATTTCATCTCATGTAGGAGGACGCAGACAGTCTCGACGCCAGATGAAGAATGAGAAGGATAAACCTCTGCCACCTCTACTGGCCCGTGTAGGCGGCAGCATTGAGGTTTGTATGAAGTTGGAGAACAAGGATTAGTCAGAAGGTTTTTTTCTGTAGAAGTCTGGGAGATGTCTTCTCTCCAGGTCAAAAACTGTTTCCTTGGATCATTCAACTTCTTTATGTTTTATTTTGGCGGTTTGGGAAAAGGAAAAGAAAAAATATGACAACGGAAAATGATTTGGTGAAAACAATGCTATGTCCACTCTTCACCACCAGGTCCTGGGGTTCAACGCCCGACAGAGGAAAGCCTTTGTCAACGCCATCATGCGCTGGGGCATGCCTCCTCAGGACGCCTTCAATTCCCACTGGCTAGTCCGAGACCTGAGAGGCAAGAGTGAGCGTGAGTTCAGGTAAGGCCACAATTTTATTTATTTACACTTGACCTGCTTTTTTTAGCCTCTGGGTGGCAGTAGCGGTCAGTGATCTCCAATATTTGCAGGTGCACCGAGATGTAACTCTCCAAACAGGGGCGGTGCTCGGGTCTCTTGAGGCTCCGAGCAAGATCCTATCAGTGAACACAAAAAACCCTAACTTCCTGACTGGTGCCCCCTAGTGGCTAGGGCTCAAAACAACTGCCTGACTTGCCTGTCCTCAAGAGCCAACCCTCTCTCTAAATGTAACAACGTTAAACATAATCTAATTTAAAAAAAAATACATTTCTGTCATTCTTTTTAAGGCTAAGACCATATTTTTTAGTACACTAGGTGGCAGCAGATGACTTTTAACAGTTAAATTTTTATCAGTTGAGGAAAATTTTCTTGAATTCCTGCGACTGCATCAATGTTGTGTTCAACTAAACTGGCCAAGGTTTCACTCTAAGTCAACTGTAGGTACGTAGTTCTAATCCCGGTTGGGTCAGTTGACTTACAGTGGACTCACCACCTGCAGGAAGGTACGATACGGTGCAATGTGATTTGGGTGGCGGTGGTGGAGACTGCTACCCCGAGACTCCACCAAATGAATGAGTTGAACTGATTTATCTTCTCACGTTGTTCCTTCCTTCTTATCTAACCTTCTTTTTCATCAGGGCCTATGTGTCTCTGTTCATGAGACATCTTTGTGAGCCGGGGGCGGATGGAGCAGAGACCTTCGCTGACGGAGTTCCACGAGAGGGTTTGTCCCGTCAGCATGTCCTCACCAGAATTGGGGTCATGTCCCTCGTCAGGAAAAAGGTAAATCAGACAAGTCAAGGTCCAGGTCCAGCTTCTCATAGAGGGACAACAAACTGGAGCTTCCATTTTTTTTTTCGTCATCTCCTTGTTTCACCAGGTGCAGGAGTTTGAACATGTGAATGGAAAACTGAGTTCTCCTGATCTGATTCCCATTGGAATGGAGCTGAAGAAACTGACAGAAAGCGTGTCTTCTGATCCCAACACCCCCGTCCCAGCCAGTCCCATCATGACGCAGCCTGGCACCCCGGCTCCTTCAGGTCCGAACCGAGAGTCTTCAAGGACGCTCTTCTTTACGTAAAATGAGAACTAAGTGTGACTTTTTGTTGTTTTTAGAGAAGAATGAGTCTCTCCTGGGTTCTTCTGAGGACAAGGAGATGACGGAGCAAGATAGTAAGAAACAGACCGAGCTGGAAGTAAGTCCTTCTCCATCTCCCCCTGTTCTCTCCATCTTCTACTCCAACTACCTCCATGTCCTCCATTAATCTCTTCTTTGTCTCCTACCTGGTAGCTCCATCTCTAGGATCATTCTTCTACCAATATACCCACTGTCCCTCCACTGGACATGTCCAATCCATCTCAATCTGTCTTCTCTGTCTGTGTTGTCCCTCTAATCACCTCAGTCCTGATCCTGTCCATCCTAAGAAGAATCTTTAACTCCTCCACCTCCAGCTCTGTCTCCTTTTTTTAGTCTTTATTTATATATTTTTCTTAAATCACTTTGAATCTGTTCTACCTTATCTTCTTGGCTCATTATGGTGAAACTCATGTCTCCCCGGGCCCAGAAGACATCCTTGTCAGACTTGCTGACAAACTTTGCCCTCTACCAACTTCACCCTTCTTGGTTTTCCCCTCCAGCAGTCTTCCAGCTCGGAGCTGCCATCTGCAGGAGAGAAGGCGGCTGACAGTGAGGAGAGCAAGGGCAGCTCAGAGGAGAGGAGCGGAGACGAGAGGGACAGAACCCAGTCACCCTCCACAAAGACGGAGCCATCTGCCAACGCAAAAGAGTCTGCGTCCAAACAGACAGACCTGTCGCCCAGTCGAACCTCACCTAAAAGTGAGCCATGCATGATAATGACGGCCTCCACGTTCATTTACTCAGTTTTACCATTAACCCTGATGGCTCTATCATCCTCAGTGGAGTCTGGGAGAGAAGCAGAGAAGCCCTCAGACAAAGGAGATGCTGAGTCTTCTCTGGGGAAAAATGAGGACAAGGAAAATAAGCCAGGTAGACAAACGGAACAAGCAGAAGAGATTCCAGGTCGTCTTCCAGCTCCTTATAAACCATTCTGCTCCCGGTGTGGACTTTTGCAGATGATGTGAAGTGCGATGAGGCGTTAGAAGGTCGCTTGAATGGAGACAAAGACAATCTGGATGAAATGGATGAGACAAGGAAGGAGGAGAAAAACGGATACAAGGCCAAGTTCATGTTTAATATTGCAGACGGGGGGTTTACAGGTAAATGAGGCTGTAAAGTGAAATAAGAGACGGAAAGAGACCACGTTTTATCATAATACAACATTGACATCCATCCGTCTGTCCCGTCTCTGTCTCATCTCGGCCCAAACTAAAAGCCAAGATCACAACCATTAATATTCAGAACCATTCCCTTCAAATCAGCTTCTTTTTTACTTGTTAATGTTGTTACAAAAACAGGAAAAAAAAGAGACAAGTGTGTCGTCAGGAGACAAACACGGAGACAGTCTGATGACAGCACTTCACTGAAAAAAGTGAAAAAAAACAAATTTCCTTGTTGCTAAAATTAATGTCTGAGTCACTGCTTTAATATGTGTCAAAAAAGTGTCACTGAGAACATGTTCAGCCTGAACTTTGTTTCCTCGTCTTTTCTGCAGATTTTTTGTCATAATTTATTGTATTTTTCTGTTTTTTTTTTTTTATATATATTTATTTGTTTGCTTTCCTCTGACTCTGACAGAACTCCACACCCTTTGGCAAACTGAAGAGCGAGCTGCTCTGACTTCTGGAAAGATGTTTGACATCTGGCATCGGCGCCATGACTATTGGTTGTTGGCTGGCATCGTCACGTATCTTTTTTCTTCATGTTAAAGCAGCAAAGAGCTCAGAATCTGACAGAGTTCTATAGAATCTATTGACCCGGAGGGAGGTTTATGTGGAAAGGTTGTTATTGAACAGAAAAAATTAGGATGCAATAGTTTTCCCCTGAAATTTCTCGGCTACTGTTTGGTTTTTCTTGACTCTGACTTCTTCTCAGACACGGTTACGCTCGCTGGCAGGACATCCAGAACGACCCGCGATACGCCATTCTGAACGAGCCTTTTAAGACCGAGATCCACAAGGGCAACTATCTGGAGA
Source organism: Paraplagusia blochii (assembly GCA_016785265.1). Taxonomy (NCBI): domain Eukaryota; kingdom Metazoa; phylum Chordata; class Actinopteri; order Pleuronectiformes; family Cynoglossidae; genus Paraplagusia; species Paraplagusia blochii. The sequence continues at coordinate 690,448 of JAFBJS010001105.1, read as the reverse complement.
TGAAGAACAAGTTCCTGGCTCGTAGATTCAAGGCAATTCTTCTCTTTTATTTATAAAACCAAAACGGATGAAATCTGGCAGATGAATCTTTCACGCTCTGCTCATCAGTGTAGGTTTTCAGCTTTTCTCTCTCTCTGTGTCTCTGTGTGAAGCTGCTGGAACAGGCTCTGGTGATTGAAGAGCAGCTGAGGAGAGCAGCTTACCTGAATATGACCCAGGACCCCACTCACCCGGCGATGGCTCTCAACACTCGCTTTGCTGAAGTGGAATGTCTGGCCGAGTCCCACCAGCATCTGTCCAAAGAGTCTCTGGCCGGGAACAAACCTGCCAACGCGGTGCTGCACAAAGGTCTGAGACACAGAGAGTGGAGCACGAACACCAGGGCACAAAACCACCGTAACATCTGGAGCTGATGTCGCTCCATGTTTGTGATTGATTGATTATTGACTATCATGGATTCAATGAAGCTTAGATTTAGAAAAAACTGATCAAAACATAATTTTTATCCCAAGTTGATCAATTGATTATCTGTCAATTATTTCTCCCTTTCACAGTTCATGTCATTGAGGAATCATGAGAAAAAAAAATATTGATTTTTTTTTTGTATCTCACATAAAAAGTAAATCAGTTTACTGTAAACAAATAAACCTGTTTTTCTCGTTTTAATTATAATCATTTACATTAATTTTAATATATTTGTTGATATTTTTAATACATATTATAAATAATATAATATATAACTATATAATATACATAAAATAAAAGGGTTTCTCTAATGCTTATAAATATAGATAGACAGAATTAATAAAGTTCTTTCTATCTATCTATCTATCTATCTATCTATCTATCTATCTATCTATCTATAATCTGATTAAGAAATAAAGACAAACCATTAGTGATCTGTGGGTAAATGTTAACCTTGTTCAGTGAGTTGTTAAAATGTTTTATCTAAATGTTTTATAAAAAGTAAACATGTTGCGTTTTTTATTTTTATGCCCAAGATAACACACACACACACACACACACACACACACACACACACAGACAGGTAGAAGTAATAAAGGCCGGTGTTATTATTATTATCGTTCCTATTTTAAACTGCTCCTCTGTTTATTTTTCTTTTTACTATTTTTGCTGAAATATGTTCACAGAGATAAATCGGATAAAACAGGCCAAGGGCGTAAACTCCGAAACCGAGGCGTTTCATTCCTGTTATTGTTTCACCACAGCGCCACCTGTGACCCTGAATGATGAATCACAGAGTGTCTTGTTTAGTATTTAGTTTGGATGTCGTTATCCCTGCCCTGAACTCTTTACTCACCTGACTGATGCTGAAGATGAAAAAAAAACGTTGTGCTTACAGTTCTGAACCAGCTGGAGGAGCTGTTGAGCGACATGAAGGCAGACGTCACTCGCCTGCCCAACATGCTGTCCAGGATCCCACCGGTGTCGGCGCGACTGCAGATGTCGGAGCGGAGCATCCTGAGCCGTCTGACCAGTCGAGGGAACGAGCCTCCGCCGCAGCAGGTGAGAGTCGAAAGCAGTGGTCACATGACCTGCTCGCCAATCATCACTCTGAACACCTGTCATGTTCATGTCCCCTTTTTGGATTTCTTTAACGCAACAAGTGCGTTTTACCAAATGATGTGTGCTGCAAAATTAGTGTTGCGGAAAAATGGCTGTTTATTAACATGCAAGCCACTAGATGGCAGTATTGCAGCTCATTTAGTTAATCTCATACGTATGGAGTGGTTTGTACGGTTTTGTGTATTCCACCTGGGTTGGCTGGACGCTCCCTTAGAGACAGGGTGAGGAGCTCTATCATCTGGGAGGAGCTTGGAGTAGAGACACTGCTCCTCCACATCAGCAGAAGTCAACTGAAGGACTCAGAGGAGGAACCAGGACAGGGTGAAGCACCTACGTCCCTAGGCTGGCCTTCAAACGCTTCCAAAAGAGCTGGAAGAAATGTCTGGAGAAAAGGGAGGTCGAGGTCTCCAGGCTCAGATTGACCTTTGGACAATGATGGATGGATGGTTTGGGGCCGTGGTTCTCAACTGGTCTGGCTTTAGGACCCACCATCACCCCGTTATGACGAGCCGGGAATCGCTGGTTTAGGGTCTTCATAAAAACACACTCTCGTATGTTTAACGACAGTGGGAGGAAAAGTAACTTAAAGAAGTTCAATAAAAACACCATCTGGAATCGAACTGCTGACCTACCATGTAGCCACCATCTTGCCTCAAATAGTGGACACAAGGGGCTGGTTAGGAGCAGATGGATGTAGAGTTCATTTGAAAGTAAATGACATGTAGAAGTCATGCATAAACGCTTGAAGCCGCCTTAGCGCCCTCTTTAGGAAATACATGGTCATTGCATGGCAACGGCAGAAGAATAATCACAACAGAAATCAGATACAAAGTTGGACAGTTAAGTTGGACAGATGACAAAGCTCCGAGGCCTCGGTGTCCTGCCAATCCTTGTTGATTTTTTATTTTACATTTGCAAAATTCTGTTCTTCATTTATTCCGTAAATGTTGGTAATAATTAGACTCTTTGTCAAGTTTTGATTTATTCCACGTTACTCATTAATAACCTTTGTTTCTCCTGTGGAGAAAGTTACCCCAGGAGTAATGGGTAAAAAAAAAACAAAAAACAAAAAAAAACCCAGACTTGTTTATTCCTAAACACTGAGCTCCATGTTTCAGTCCTGGAGGAATAAACAAACACATTCGCTCTCATTATTTCCACATTTCCTGCACCTGTTCTTCACAACTGAAGGTGCGTTTAATTTGCCGTAGTATCAGAGCTGGAGTGTAATTCATCATGTGACTCCTGACTTCTCTGGTCGACACACTGTGCTGCAGTGACTATGTGGAAATATTTATATATATTTCTTGTTTTTCTGGGATTCTTACTCTTTTACCTGCAGGTAGTTTCTTTGAATTCCATTGCACCAAGATGTGTTGTGTTGTGTGTGTTTTTGTTTTATATTAATAAGGTTAATTCAAATCAGTGTTCGTTTTCTGGTCCCTTAATTTTCATCAAGTAAATTTACCGTCCGCTCAGTTGGACGATGAATGATGATGACAAATAAGTTAACTAAAGAAAAGTTACTAAAGTAACTAAAGTAACTAAATACGACAAGAGCCAATCAGTTATATCTGAACCAGGATCCAATCATAGCAAATATGTCTGTTCATAGAATCTATACATTATTATTTTATGTATTTATTATTTATTATAAATTAGAAATACATGACACAGATTCAAGTCATTGAAGAATAAATATTTGACCATTTCTTGCAAATAAAATATATTAAATATATGTATATTATTCATATCTTGATTCACAGGCTACGATCCGATTCAGGAATGATTCATAAAAAATATTAAACGATCGCAGTTCGATCCGATTTGGTTCAGTTCGATCCAAACCAATCCGATTAATTTGCACACCCCTAATATATATATATATATATATATATATATTTTGATAAATATATAAAATAAAACATTTTCCTCTTTGTACAGTTAATTCATTCTAGTCTTTCTCAACTATTATCATTAATGTAAAGACATTCATCTATCTCCATCTCCATCTTCTTCTCAGTTCCCTGGTCTCAGGGGCAACAGTCTCCACCACTGGCACCCAAATCACACCGCGTCACACTGTCATCCTTCCTGTGGGTGGAGAGTCCACAGGAAGTTCTGTCTGATGGGAAATGCTGTGGTCAGAGCTGCTTAGTTGCAAACCCCCCAGCTGGTGGTTTCGAACCTGAAACCTTGTGGTCCTCTTCCTGACCACTAGGCCACCATTGTCCTTAATAATGATTTTTTGCTATGAACAATTCATGACTAAAGTTCTGTCCTTGTGTCCTCTGTCCCTCAGCCCTTCAGCCAGGGCGGCTTCGGCTGCTCACAGATGTACGGGGGCAGCTACGGCGGTGGATTCCGGGGACATGGAGGGCAGCCCATGGTGAACTACAGTCAGATGCCCCTGGGACCCTACGTCAGCGGTAACCATGGCAACAGTATTTGAGAATAAAATCCACTTTATAACATGTTGGTTTTCCCCCCAATGACTCAGTGACTGGAGTTGTTAAATGTGATTATGAACATGTTCTATTTCACAACATTCTGTTAAATTTTAACTCTTAAACCCTCAGTGTTAGAGAAGCTGTGGAGATTTTAGAAAAATTCTCCTCTTTTTCTTGTACCAGAACTTGGTACCAGACAAATAGAAAAGCTGAGCATTTTTTGTTAACTTGGTCTTTTATAGTTTACAATTTCCTTATACATAGAAAAGAATAAATATATATATGTAAAAGCTGTATACTGGTAAAGTAAATTCTGTGTTAGAGAGAGGAAAAGTTTAAAAAAAAATCTCTACCTTATTAAACAACAGACAGAAATTTTGACAAGATTTATGACCAGACTTTTGGGGTCAAAATTGACTACATTGACGATGATTCTTTTATAATTTCATTTGTTAGAAATTCTCTCAGTTTATGTGAAATCAAACAAACAGAATCCATTCTTTTTTGTACTTTTCTGTGTAGTTTCCCAGTATTTATTGAATTATTCTCTTTTTTATTCCAGTTTCCTCCAACGGTCCCCCGCCTCCTTCAAGCCATCTGGACAAGAAGTCACTGGACTCCTTGAGAGATGTGGTCACACCTGACCTCAAGTCAGGTAAACCTAGTGATGTCATCTGTATCGAGGACTAGAGCCTTCTCTAAAACCACTGACCTGAAGTCAGAAACTCCCAGGGATGGAATCTGTGAAGATGACAGCTGCCCTTTTTCCTCTGTTTCCTCTGTTTCTTCTGCTCTTTGTCTGAACATCATCATCATCATCGTCATCTCTGCTGTCTGTGGATACACAGGTCACTCTATTTATCTTAACTATTGCACTTTTATCTCTTCAGTATTTCAATAAAGGACAGAAAATGGAGCAACTTTCCTGACGGAGGACTTTTTTCAGCGCTGCACTGTAAGGCAGAACTTATTGAGATTGAGCGTTTGCTCCTGAGTGGAACCGCTCTAACTTTGGAATGTATCATTTTGTGCCAGTCTCAACTGTTGTTCTGTCATTCTGCTCCGCCCGCTGCTTTTAACACCTCCATCCACTCATCGTACACTGTGACTGTCCCCACTGGAGCGATGTCCCCGTGAAGCTGAGTGTCATCAGTCATCGTAGGATGAGGTTTTTTTTTTGTTTTCCCAAGGCCCGTGTTGTAAACATGGCAAAAGGGAGGATTTAAGTGCAGTCAAAAACGTGTCATCATTAATGCAGTAGCTGCACACAGTCCCAATGAATCCTCTGTAGACTGCCCCCTTCTGGTCATATGCAGAAACTTGAAAGCAGCTCCCAAGTGAATGCTGTTAACTGTACCTCACTTTAGACTCGTCATAACACGACATGTAACCAGGGGATCATGAAATTATGAACGGAGCCGACGTGGAGGTGGAAGTGACCTGTTCTTTTTCTCTGTGTGTGAGTTTATGTGGTTCTTTAAATGTTTGGCTGTAAACTGGAAACAAAGACTGGAGGAATGACAAAAACTAAAATTTTTACCAAAAAGTAAAACTCAACAAGATCAACAGAAAATATTTGAGAAAAAAGTTCTGATTTATCTCATCAGTGTATTGTGTTGCGGTTTAATTGCACACAGTGTCAGTTGTTTTGCTTAATACAAGAAAGCTAAGCTTTCAGAAAATCAAGATTATTAAGTGCTAAGTTATTTTTTTATATTGATCAAATGTATCCGTCATGTTTTTAAGCCCAATCAGGATAATTTTGGTCCATTGCAAAGAGGCTAAAGACCTGCAGGGGGCCCAGGAACCATAGGTTGTAGACCCCTGACTAACACAATGGTCAATATATTTGTGGTTATATCATAATTCTGCTGTTCAGTAATGGTTTCTGATCAGAGGTTTTACAGATACAGAATGCGGGAGGTCCTTTTTTTTGCATGATGTAATCATCAGGAGGGATACGTCCCAGTGTGACTCCACCCCTGTAAATGACATGTCCTGACTACACCATAAACAAAAGCACATCTGGTCAACACCACATCCACACACAGGGTCAGGCCTGTGTGGGAGCAGAGTTTCCATTGGACGACCAGTTTGTTTCCGCTCATTTTTGCCTCATTCACTTTCCAATGTTTGAAACTACATTCAGTGTTGACATGACGTGACTCCTCATGGCTCAGCTCTCCAGTATTTGACGCAAATATATTTGTCGATCTCCTTATATTGTACTCTCAGCTGGTGGAGGCGGTGTAGTGCTGCCGTGCTCTGAGTGTAACTACAGCTCAGTGTCAGTGTCGCTGTATGAACCTGCTGTCATAGAAGGAAGAATATTTACACTTTAACTGTTAAGACTCAGTGCTGCATTCAAGGCATCCTCAGTTATTCCAAGGCATCAAAATCCCCATTTCTGGCAGGAAGGATCTTCATCATTGTATATTACCATTCCATCCACAGTAACCATGCGCTAAAGCCACTATCCACAAACTAAGGCAATCTTGTACATGTATCCTTACTACTTTTCCTCTACTGTTGATGCATTGCGTAAAAGTCTTTGGACTGAGAGTGAAATTCCAGTTGATGGGTGGAATCCAAATGGCCAGTTGTTCTGCTGACAGGGATGTTACCTGTGACTGGGCTGAACTGGAAGTGTTGTACAGAGTTAGTGAATGTATTTTCTTACTCTTCTTTAAATGATTATCATCAAGTGCTTTCATCTGACCGCGTCTTTCTGACATAGATTGCGTGACTGCAGCCACTTTACCATTTAACATCTCACACCAACTCGCCCTGAACCTCAAGGTTGGTCATGACTTTTGTTTTGTTTTGTTTTTTTGCACTACTCTTAAGTGTTAAGCTGTGCTGGTTCTGTTCCCAGTGTTTTTGTTGATGCCATTGCTTTCCTGACCATGGCGTGTATTAGGTTGCTCGACAGACACAACCTCAGACGTGTAAATACTTGAAGAACTTCTCGGAGATGAGTCCATCTCTGTAGATTTTATGTATCAGAATAAAATGAAACAACAACAAAAAGAGAATGTCACCTGGATGGTGTTGCCATAGAAGTGCAGTGTGCACTGTATGTGCTCATCAATCAAAAACATGTGTTTTCCCCTTTGGAGAAACATCATCAGAACATACTGCAAAGAAATGCAATCAAACTGAAGTCAGTATGAATGTAACTACTGTCGGAAAAAAAGGCTTCAGTCTAATACTATAAATATGTTAACAATGTATGTACATGCTTATTATTAAAACGGCTTCTGAAGCTACCAAAAGACCCTGAATAAAGGCACCTTCGTCGCAGCGAATGCACAGCATGTGAACGTTGGATATGACGGTTCACGTCGGGTGGAGGCGGTCGTGTATCTAGCATTTACAGACGGTGAGCTCTGAGCAGTGTTATGGTTCTACTATCTGTTCTGTATAGCAATCGAATGATAAAGTGAACTTGTCAACTTTTTATTTGTATTCTGTGTATTTGTTCAATGTGTTTTAATAAATCTTCTGGACAACGGTAAGATCTGTGTGATTTGTCTCCCTTAGTCCACAAATGCACTCACCCTGCAAGGAGTAGATGCTGCATTATCTTCAGGAGCAACAGACAAACACGACGCAGCTGCAAATGTAGTTAAAAGAATGAGGAAAAGACCTTGGTTGAAGAAGTGTGGTCAAAATGACTGTGTTTTATCAACAAAACAATATGTTTCTAATAGATAAGTAAAACTGAAAATGATTGGCAGACAAGAAGAAACACAAAAATGTTTTTGTGTTTGTTTAACATTAACTGATTAGGTTAAAATGACTATTTTATTGATCTATATTTTTACCAGATAAAAATTTAATTGAAAATTAAAGAAGCAAAGGAGTCTTGAGTGATGATGTGGCATGTACTTCAGACTGACTCATAAAATGTATGAACTGCTATCATAAACAAATGGCATTCAATAATACAGATGAAAAACATGAAGAAAAAACATAACCATACATTATAAAATGCAGGTAACGGTAACAACGGTTTTAAAAACTATAATAATTTGTTTATAAAGTCGTTATTTTAATTACCATACGCTGGAAAAGGGTCATTTTAAGTGTAAACAAGTAAAAAGTCGCATTTACAAAATAAAAACGAATATTATTTGATATTTATTGCTTTAAAATGTACAAAGTTATTTTCTCTGAATTATTTTTTCTATCGGAGGTCATTAGGTTTTACGGCCGACACTTGAACACTTGAACACACCTGCAGTCACATGCGGAAGTGCAGTGACACAGCATTGGCCTCTTACCGCCTCGGTCCCACCCACTTTCCCGAAACTGTGCTCTGATTGGTGAAAGTCGCAGCTCTACCTCCTTGTATTGGTTCAATGGACAACCCTGTCATTCCGCTATTGGACAACGAGGAGCCCTGGCTCTGCCTTCCCAGTGTTCGGTGGACAGCAGCGGGGGTCTGTAGAGTAGGAGGAGGCAGCACAGCAAAGAAAGGACCGAAGAAGAGGCTGGAGGGGGAGAAAATAGGGACCCTTTCAGAGAAAAAGAGGGGGAACGGAAGAGGAGAGGCAGGGAGGAGGGGAGGGAACTCGTAGAGTTACCTCATCTTCAACCGCTGGTGTTACACGGCGCTGGGGAGAAGTTGTGGGAAAGTAAACAGCGGAGGAGAAACTGCAGCCTGGGATCCGCCACTCACAGGCATCACAGGGGGCTACAGAGATGAGATCCCTCCAGCGGGAACTGTGGTAGGAGTTTACTGGAACCTTCCATGAACAAACGGTGTCACCGGGAGCTGCCTGGAAGACAAGGAAAGGGTAGAAGGAGGCGCAAGGCAAGTGCTGTTTATGTTTGTTGTCCTGTTCACCCTCCCTCCCTCCTTTCCTCCCTCCCTTTTCTGCTACCTTGATTCTTCCTCCCGCCTCCTTCCTTCTCCACCTTCTCCTGCTCAGAGGTGTTAGCATGTTGCAATGTATTTTTGATGGAGGGCTGTGTGTGTGTGTGTGTCTGTGATGGTGCTTTAGCTTCTCAGCCTTGAGGTCAGCTGGAGGAGAGTGATGACAAAGGGAGATCAGACACCTGTGTGGTCCACTGAACCACTGTCCACACCGTCAGTGGACAATTATCCCTGGGTTGGTCTGTATCACAGAGCCGGCTGGCATGGCTTTAAAGAGTGAGGCCTTGTTTTAATGGCTCCTGGTTCCTGACACAGCATCAGAACAGGAGACACTGCTGCCTCGTCCCAGACCCACTGAACCACCACTGGACGGCTGTTTGTCCAAAGTGCTGCACTGCTCATCCATTGCCGGAGGCTATAAAAAGAGCCTGGCCTGGCTGGGCCTGGTCTTCCAGTTTGACGCTTGTTTCCCCGACTACAAAAGCCCCTCCTAGGATGGATTTCACACTGAAGAGAATAGAGAGAGAGGGGGAGAGAAAGGGAGTCGAGGGGTGAAGGGGGGGAAACTCTGAGAGGACCTCTGACCAAGTTGCTCATTTGCATTTCGGGCAGGATTGCTGTTTCTGCCTCATTTGCCGGATGTCCAAGAGTCTTTCTTTTAAGAAACTCCACAGACTCACTGTACTGGGTTTTTTTCTCCTTCTCTATTCATTCACAGTCAACCACTACAAAAGGACATTAACAATCCATGCATGCAGGGCCCAGAACTTCTACAAAGACGTCTCTATCAATGGGAAAACCCTCTTGTCTTTAGACACAGATTCTCTACCATGACAGTCATGTGCAGATGAAATGCTATTGTGGTCTCAGTGGACACAGTGATACAGACCACAGTGAGGACACACCTGCCATATGTTGTCCCAGTAATTGTGTCTTGGGATTCCTTCCTCTGGGAACGTCAGATAATTGAAGAGCAGTGCGTGTTTGTTGAGTCTAATATTCCGTATATTTAGAAAACATTTCCCCCAAACTTTTACTCAACCTGAAAAAACCCACTGAACCTAAAAACCACAAAGAATCAAATACTTTCTTCTCTATTATGGTTTTTGTGTAAACGACAAAAGGACAGTGTGACTGAATGTGGCAGCCAATAACATAATAATATTAAACTCCTTTTGAATCTGTAGTATCGTCAGTGTAATAAGCAAAATGTCCCCCTGATTAGTTGACATGGAATCTGTTCTTTGTCTTCGAAATGTTCTCAAACTGTCAAAACGTCCACTGGTGAGACCTCAGGTTCGGGGACTTCTTCTTTTCCTTCCAACTTGTCCTTTTTTTTCAGGTGTTTCCCCAGCCAGTCAACAATTTCCATCTCCCCCTGTCCTCTCTATCCTCAACTCCAACTACCTCCATGTCCTCCCTCACTGTATCCATCAATCTCCTCGTTGTCTCCTACCTGGTAGCTCCATCTCTATGGTCATTCTTCTACCTATGTATCCATGTATCCCTCCTTCTGAACATGTCCAAACCATCTCAATCTGTCTTCTCTAGCTTTGTCTCCAAACCTTCCTGTCTGTGTTGTCCCTCTAATCACCTCATTCCTGATCTTGTCCATCCTTGTCTCTCTTAGAGAGAATCTCACCATCATCTTTAACTCTCTTTTACAAAACGATGTCTATGTTTTTCTAAGAACCTGCTCCAGAAACATGGTTTGAGTTAAAGGCTTTGTTTACCCATGTCCAACAACACGGTTCAGGAGCATCTCACGTGTTAAAAATGTGGACCATGTGAAAACATCCAGACTTTTAGTTGACTGGTTGAACCAAAACAAGATCACTGTAACCAAGATGGCAAATAAAAAAAGAAGAAGAAATGTATTCTTAAATGTGTCCCACACAGGAAAAACTGACATTTTTTGGGTTCCTCTGAACCTGGGACCCTCTGCATATGAGGACGGTATGTTAACCTGTTAACCTTAACACTACTAAACCATCTTCTGGAGCTCCTAAGCTAGCTGTGAGCCGTTGAACATAAACAAGAGTTGACTAAACTTCTAAATACATTTCTTTTCCTTTAAACTTTATTCTAAATCCTCTGTTACTGCGAACAGAACCAACTGAATCAGATCAATTCCCTGGCCTGGAGTCAGATCCTTCTCCCTGCTAAGCCAAGTTAGAGCAAACAGCAGTAACTAAAGCCACCAAATCAAACACCTTAGTGACACAGTAACCACCGGCAACAGCTGAGCGTGGGATTTATTGAGTTTGATCACAGCAGACACCAAAAATGTTGACCAGTCTGGACAATGTCCTTTTCAGGCTGCGTTTGTTCGTGTCATCCTGAAAAAATGTGGTCCTGCCAACACCTACCAAAGTGTGAAGCACCGTAGATAAACGTCTGAGGTCTTAGTCAGATGTTTTGTGTCTGTTCTGTGGACGCAGAGTTAGAACACAGAGGGGAACTTGACAGACGACAAGAAGAAGGTTGTGTTTGAGGATGGACCTTTGGGTGTGGTCCGAGTCCTAAGTATTGCCTGCTTTGTGTGAGTCAGAACATCTTCATGTTAATGGATGTCACTGTTAGTTCCATCCTGTGGTTAGAAGCTGTAAACATGTCACATATGAGATCTCAGAACTTGGTCTTCTGCTGTCGGAATATTTAGGGCTGAAGGAAGAAGTTCCAATGACATGAGGATGAGGATGAGGACACCTTCTCTACAGTGAGACAGCTGGAGGTGGCTGACATTTACTCTGTCCTCAAAGTTAACATTTCAACATTTGACTTTAATTAAGTAAAAGATTAGACTCGGTTGAAACATAATTTTAATTTTAATATTCTTCTGATGAAACAGAGCTGATAATTTTTAAGGCCTGAACAAAGTTTCACATTTTATTTTTTATTGAAATGAAAAAACTTTTTTCCTGGTTACGTCCACATAGTAAACAGGCTGTATATGCAGTATGTGTCAAAGTGAATACTTCAGTTTACCTGAGGTCTCTGAGCTGTGAGCAGGCTGTGTCATGTCTATGGGAATAATGATGTGTCATTTTCCCATTGGCTTAGAACCTGAATGTCTGGAGTTTAAAGACATTTTTCCAGAGAACATTCTGACTGTCTGCTGCATTGTCAGCTCTGTTGGACATAGTTGGACAAAGTTAATGCCATTACTTTGTTGCTATTAATGAGGCATGTCTGCATTGAATGTGGTCACAACATTCAATTGGTTTCCCTTCAATACACGGCTCTCATTTAATTTCCTTTTTACTTCTTTCTTCTGTTGGGTTTTTCTACTGATTTTTTTTTTGCTGTGTGTGCTGCCCCCTGGGGAGAGATCTCAGATAAGAAGACAACCTTTAACTTAATAATTAAACTTTCTAACTGTTAACAACAAGGCCTCTAGAGGGCACTCTGTATAAATCTCTCTCCTCTACGCTGTCGTGACTTTTCGTCCAGTTCTCACACTGGGACCAAATAAAAAACATTGAAAAATCACTACTATTAACATTAAGTCACCACCCACTCTTATAGAATTCAAACCAAGCAAATAAAATCACTACTTTTAACTAGTGATACTCATTCAACTCATTCAGCTTATTCTGTGCCTTTCAAAATAAGAGATTTTCTCAAATAAAACACATGCTGAACAGCAGATTCAAATTATTTAGATTTTTGACCAGCTGTTTGTGACCCATTCAGAACGGGTCTGCGACCCACTTTTGGGTCGGGACCCAACAGTTGAGCACCACTGATATAAGTCATTTTCCAAGCTACAGTATTTGCATCACTTTCAAGGCTTAATACAACAATAATAATAATAATAATAAATAATGCTTCTGAAGATAGTCAACAGTTGCATGCGTGTGTGTGCAGACAGGTTTTCAACTCACCTTTGCTCAATGGCTTCTGCCGTTACGTCTGAATGAGTGAGGACAGGGAACAGTGGTTACTCTCACTGTTCACCCTTCAGTTTTTATCAATAAACAGCTGAGTTTATTACAGCCTTGTCGGTTTTTACACCTCATATGTTTTGTCTTGGGTGTCACTGCTGAAGAGAGCTTCATTTAATTGTCCCAGAAATGTCCTTTTCTGTGATTTTAAGTAATAAATTAGCCAATAATGCTGCAGTAGAATTGTGTGAAGAACGTCTCATGCCCTTCCTGACCAAATTGTCGTACTATTTACAAATAAAACAGCTTTACCAGAGAAATTAGTTGACATTTCCATAAGTGTCAAATCCAAATATAAAGTCCTAACTGGTCCTATCTGTGTTTGTTCACTGAATACCAGCAGCAATGTAGCTGAATACCACTGGTTCATAAACAAATGGCAGACAGGAAGTATGGACGATTCCCACTGTGTCCTTGACTGCAGTCTCTCCGCCAGCCCATCACTTCTGGTTCAGACTGACATCAGTGGAGCTGCTCTCTGCAGCAGAGGTCTTATGAAGGCCAGTCTGGCTCCTGAATGAGTAATGACGTCCCCAAATATCTTCCAGCCTGACAGCAAACCTGAGGGAGGAGTGGAAATAAAAAGGATTACACAGATAAAGCTGATATTTCAGTCGTGCTCACTGCACCATATTTTAATCTGCAAACCCTTCGCCTTGACTTCAACCTGTATTTCCAGGTGAAATGTTTTAATCCCTGTAGATTATTGACAACAAGAGCCGTTGGTTATCATATTTTTTTTAATACATATGTCAAACTAGGGCTATTGAAATTAACTTATCGCATCTTTCATTGATTTTTACGTTTTTTTTTTTTTTTTGAATAACAGTGCGATATGTGGTTATTGTGACTTTTTTCGGGCAACAGTTTGTCCTGTTGGTGATGAACTGTCAACCTGTCCAGGTTGTGTTGCCCATTTTGCCTGAGATCAGCAGGGATTTGCTTAAGCTGACATAACAACCTTTAACGGGATGAAGTGGTAGAGAGGGATGACTGGATGTTGGGCAGAATAGGCTCATGTTCTTATGTGTCCTTAAGTCTTTAGTCGGACTAAGCTATATTGAAATAATTCCCACCCTGTGGCTGCTGTCTGTGGTGACTCCAGAACAGACCTGTTTCTCCACAATCCCTGACCATTTGAACATGAACTTTCTGGTGAATCTCTCATTTTTGCTTTCCCTCCTCGTCTCTCTAGCCTAACCTCCAAACTGCCAAACATTCCTTTCAATTCTTCTTCTTCATTGCATCTGCACGGGCCTCTCCAGACCATACATGACTGAAAATCACACGATCATCTAGTAGACATTTACCTTAGACTTGTCTTCTGGACTTTAGGCCAGATCACAAGGTGAATTAAAAGAAAGTACATAATATATAGAAATATTCCAATAAATATGGTCCATTTACTTTGTTGAAGGTCCAGAAGGTCCTGTACATACCTTTGCCAGTCATAGTGAATAATGATGCACTTGCACGTGTGTTTTCCTTGTCTCTCATCATTAAATAAGCTACGTCACTCTGTGATTTTTCCTTTGAAACTCGTTGTGTTCCATGTTTCTCGTGCAAGAGTGCAGCAACATGGAGGAGTCAAAATGCTGAATATGTGCATACGAAACGTCCCTACATGCAGACCCTTTGCAAGAAAGTTCGCAACATCGCAAAACCTTCCATCACCCAAGAGACCTGATAATATTTATGTTGACAACATTATTGTTTTTCATTTTTAATTCACCTGTGGCAACGCCTGAAAAAAGGGAGAAGCCGAAAGGAAAAGAAAAAGATCATTTTTAATTTCTGGACCAATAAATCGCTCAACAAAGTTATTTATTGTCCCAGGTTTAGCTGTTGATACACATTGTCCTGGACACTCCTCTTCAAAGAAATCTTCAGATATTTATGGACAAAGCCAAGGAAGACTTGTTCCATCTGTTCCTGCAGAGTGGTTTTGCAGTTTCCTAAACGGTCACTGGGAAATCCAATGGAAAACTGGTGGAAAAAAAAAAAAGGCCAAATCACAGCCTGGCACTGGTTTGTTGATGTGGATGCTCCACTGCTCTCACTCTGAGCACAGTGTTTGTTTGCTTTTTCTGTTTAGCAGAAGTCTTGTAGTTCAGTGGCGTCCATCCTGTCATCAGCAGCTGCTGTTTGAATCCTTTGTCCATTCATATATAACTCAGCCGTCGAGGACCAAAAGCTGTTTGGTCGTCAGAGGTCAAACATGGGGCCCTGCTAGCGTGAGATCTCAGGATGAACAAATCTGAAGACCTCGGATTGTGACAGAATGTGTCTGAACTGCTTCGTACAAATGACCAAATGACTTCCTGTAAAGTTCCAGAAACTGGTTAATGTACAAATTACACGTCTGCTGCCTGTGTTGTGGTGTCGGCTGTAAACTGTAAACGAAGTTGTGCGGTGGAGGTGGGATGTACACATTTCTCACCTTCCTGTTCTTTTCTCCTGCGCTCATTATCTGGCTTTGTTTACAGTGGTTTTCAGGAATGCATGTGGGTCAGGGACAGGGTGTGTAGGAGTCGGATTCATCTCCATTCTGTGATGCTTCTCATTTTCCACTTAGGAATAACCTTACACACCACCACCGGCCCTGCTCCCACTCCCATGATCTTTATTTTCCTAAGGTGGTGTGTGTTTGATGACTCCTTCAAATGCCTTCTGTCAAACACAGCTGTGGAGAAGTGAAAACCAGGTATCCATTACCATTAATGAGGTCTTTTTGTTCTTTTCTCCAACCTTCATCTAAAGAAGGCACCGCCGTCTCTTCTCCTCACCTCCTAGTTTGTGCATTTTTAAAACAAAAGTCGCAAAACACAGGCATGGCTCCAAAAGTCTCTGACTAATCTGCGGTGACGAATGAAGCAACAATGCTCTCCGTAGCTGAGCTGAAGTTTTAGCTCCATAAAGGAGTCATTGTTGATTGGACTAAAGAGTGGGATGGCTGGAGAAACCCTCTTTGTGGTACAGAGGAGATCACTGGGTCCAAAGGCCGGACTGACATACTGTACTGTACTAGTGATCAGGCGGAATATTCATTTCCGAAGACTGAGGATCCTTTTTGTCAAATCCTGCTCCTCCTCTAGACACATGGTGGTTATTGGAGGTACGAAGCACCTGAATGTTCCTCAAGTGCAGTTCTGACAAAGTGCCTGTCCAAACAGAGCTGTGGTGAGAAATAATTAGAGCTCCGTCTAACGTCATGACAGCTCTATCTAGGTCAAACAAGAAGTCGCTTTTTACAGCAGAGAGTTTCCGGTACGTTTCCCACACACCCTGTGATTTTTATTCCAGCTCTATGTTGTCATCTTCTCAGAACAGCTCAACAAACTGCTCAATCAGGCCCAACAACTGTGGTGGGAGTTTTGCACTCATTAAAACGCAAATCAGATTCTGTTTCACTGGTTTGTGGAATAAATGTGTCTGTTTGTCGAGGAAGAACTGTGTTTAGTCAAGTCATAAAAGCACTGCAGTAAAAATAAAGGTTCAGAAGTTCAGAAAAACAATAAATGATGTCAGTAGAGTTGATCTCTCAGCAGGAAGTCAACGGTTGCCTCTCGTTCAAACTCTGTCAGCAGATATTCTAATGGTTTGTCATCTCAGTTGCTTAATTACACATAGCTGTTTTAGATTATAGGGATATAAGTTAGAAAACAAAATGTAAAAACATGCTTTTATTCTGATATTTTCCACTATTTCCTGTGATTTATTTCTGTTATTCTCTGATGTCTGGTTATAAAAATGCTGGTTTTGACAAAATTCTATGCTAGTAGGGATGTATTAATATAGATTACTGGTTGAAAAGATACTTTACTTTTTTTTTACATTTTTCTTAAAATATTTTATTTGATCTGTTTTCTTTTTCTTTTATTTTTGAGCTGTGCTCTAATTGGCAGTTTGGAAATTTTCTAAACAAAGTGGAAACACTTTTATTTTTAGAATGTTAATTATGGAACTCACTCTGGCCTTGTTATTAGTTTAGTTAATTTTTCTTTTCTCGTTGCTACTGTTTAGTTCAGCAGCTGCAGCACTATGTTAATAAAGCAAAGCTTTGAATTCTGCAGTTAATTTAACCTTTTTACCACTCCATGAATAATTTGTAATCTATAAAAGTGTAAACTGGAAGTTTAATCACAAGGGTTGAAATTAAGTGCAAGAAAAAGTGAATTTTTTTAACCCTTATTTGCGAATGTTCACACTGATACAGTGAAACTATTGTCTTATCTCAAGTCCATTTCCCCTGTAATGTTTTTTTTGTTACGTCAGAATCACTCACAGTCCAATACTGTCACATTTCTTTTCAGGCACTATGTCAACTGTGATGTCCCAGCAACCTCTGAAGCAGGATGGAGAGGACGATGATGAGGAGGAAGGAGAAGAGTTTGTGTTTGATGACAGCACAGATGAGGAGAAACCCATGGAGGAGTCCACCGGTGTCAGCCTGGAGCACGTCACTTCTCTTCAGGACTCAAAAAAGAACAAGGAACCATCAGACGTGGTGACAAACGGAGATGAGACGCAACTGCCCCAAATGTCCCCTTCTGCTGGACAGGAGGACGTTGGCTGCAAGGATGGGTCAGTGGTCTCCACAGCTGGTAAGTACGGTCATTCAATGTGGAATTAACCAAAATAAATAAAGTTTTTCCTCTACACCTACATTGGAAAGGTGGAGAATTTACTAGATAAACTATTATCTAGTAAACTCTCTTTGTTTATTACGACAATCAAATTCTATGTCGATAAAATACTTTTCCACTAGGGGGCAGCTAAAATAGAAAGGCCAAAGACACGTCCCTTTTATACCTGCAGGTATATTAATGTTTTGTTCAACTAAACAGGACTTTCACAAGGACCAGGTTGTGAAGGTTTTCATTTGTGGAACACAGAACACAATAATTCCGTTTGCTGTAATTGACCATAAACACTTCCATGCACCTGTGTGTGTTCCTGGTGTGATGAGTCCCACAAGTTGAGTAACGTTTAATCCACTCCACTTAACAGAATTCAGTTGTTGCCTCAGGCAGGTTCAGAATAGGGTTGAGTTTTTCTCTCTTAAGTGAATAACATTACACTATTAATCTGAGCCGGAGTTATTTTCTAACTACCTAATAATTCTCCTGTATCTGCTGGTAACTGCAGCCATAGAGAAAGAGAGGGAAAGACACGTTAGTCCTGAAGGACGTCATTTGGACACAGTCCTTTTCTTACCAAGTCAAAGTGAGCTGATGAGATTTGCATGTCCAGAAATCTGAAGATCTCTGATGCAATCGATGACCGTGAGCTGCAGAGTTTGACATTTTGTCTCTCCTTCACTGCGTCCACCTCAAAAGACATTTACGGGGGTTGAGCTGCAGGGAAAACCAACGATTTGTTTGACATCGTCTTCGGTGACGGAATAGAAAGTAATGGTGACGGTCCTTTTATTGACAGCAGACATGTGTTTTTCATTTATTTTGGAAGAGTTTTCCTTCTGAAAATGTAAAACCTCATGAGTTTTTCTCTTCTCCACAGATGTTCCAGCCTGTGAGTCACTCAGCTGGTGAGTTGCCTGATTTTCTATCACACTGTAGGAAAAACCTGACTAAGTCCCTGCAGGACGGCACATTTGTTTCATCCCATTAGGTCTGAGATGTCGCTTCTTTTTTTTTCTTTAATTATAAATTTGACGTTTGAGAAGCAAACTCCTATTGATTGTGTAACAATATTTTACCATTTTATCATGTGGAGGCCTTTTCTTCAGACTTTTGACTTTTTAATTATTATTTTGAAATTATTTTAGTCCTTTTGAGAGGTGAGAACAAATCAACTAAAGCTACATTTAATGATCTGATTTTTTGGACCTGTTACAACTGACTTAAAAACATTACCGATGGTGAGAATTCTGAATATTATTCCAGGAACCTGAGGTTCTAACCCCAACCCTTTGTACCGTGGGTGGTGTCATTAGCGGGAAATGATGAGACTTTAGTTTCTGCACAGGCGTAGGCACAGAGATGAAGGAATCACAACAAAGAGATATTAAAAAAGAGAGAAAGTTGTAAGAAACAGCATCTAAAACAAGAAAATCTAATACAAACATCACATTCATTCAATTTTTGGGTGGCTCAGTGGTTAAGAAACCATTCTGTGGGCTGGAGGGTTCCAGGTTTGATTCCACCAACTGCCAGGTTATCCTTGAGCATGGCACCTATTCTTTGTGTGCATTGGTGTGGATCACAATGTTACAATGACAAGGAGTTTGCTTTCCAGTCCTTCCTTTGGAGAGAACTTTATTGAAGCCTGGGGAGAATCCTTCAGGTATAAAGGGGTTAAATAATTTTACCGTAATACCTGAAAAACTGTGTTGGTATAAAGTCAATAGAGTCTAAAAGAAATAATTCCCAAACTGTGACATTTGATCAGCGACGTTTCACTCGAAGTCTGTATCTTCAGTTGATTTAATTCTATAAGGTGATAATGTAAAGCACGGGGGACGAAGGGAAATTATTGACACATTTGGAGACATTGTGATGATTAGTCTTGTCCAATTTATTTTTCAAACTATAAGACTAAAAAGACGGAGTTATTTTTCATTTTTATATAAGTTCTATTACTTGACTCTTTTGTACGGAGCCTGGTGTCGGGTGGATTAGACATTGGTCAGAAAATCTAATTAACTTCTGCTGCAAAGCTCCAAAAAGAAATTGAGTTTTTTTTTCTCCCCCTTTTAATCACTTCTCCCTAAGAAGGAAGGTGGAACTCCGTACAGATTATCAGCTTTATTCTCCTTCCATTTCATTTATCTCACCGGGGCGTGTTTAAAATGACGTGACCTTGGAGGAGTAATGCGTTCTGGCTGTTTGTAATTCTTTATTTCTTTGTACATCTGAGGCCGAGTGTAGTCACGGGCGTCTTTTACGTCCTTCACACAATCGAAAAAGATAGTTGGCTTCAAGGTCTGAGCCCAGTGTATGATAATGGAATAGTTTATTGATTCCTGCACAGGTTCCTTCCTCCCCTGGTGGATGGAGGAGGATTGTCATCCTATTTAACGACTCAACTGCAGCTCATGATTTTGGAATAAACCATAAAGATATAAACCTTATAATAATAAATACAGGTCATTTAATGGCTGTGAAAGAACACAGGCACAACTCTAAGCAGGATAACCCTCGTGGCCAAAGTCAATAGACATTATTCAAAAATCATGAACTGTTATTGAAGATTAATGAGGATAATTGTATTAAAGTGAGATTCAGTTTTGTGCAATGAAAAACTGTAGAAAAACAGCAAAAATGGCCGTGACCCAAAAAAAACATCTGTTGCGACCGCCCTGAGTGTCACGACCCAGTCTTTGGGAAACAGTGAAAACCCCGTGACCACCACCCACTGGTTTATTGTTGGCAGCGGTGGAGCTGCCCCTGAGTTCGGAGCGGTCTTGCAGTTGTTCTTGTAGGAAGTCTGCTCAGAAACCTTTGCTGGTGTCTGACTTCACAGGTTCGATTCCTGTGTGTTTTTTTTTTTTCCTGTGCTGAAATGCGAGGCCTGCAGTCACTGCACAGGTGGCAACACATGTTGGTCTGTCTCTCTGCAACGCTGGATATTGTCATATCTGCTGAGTGGACATTTCCACCCCGGTCAGTCGTCTCCTTTTAACCAGTGTCTATCAATAGGACCTGGGGATGGTCAAGGTGTGAAGACTGTCAGCACATCCTCCAGATGTTCCTGTGCCAACAGCTCTGATCATAGAATAACATGGACCCGACAGCAGGATCTCTTTCCATCATATCTCTTATTAGTGGTAAATACAGTAGGTCTTGGAAATGACTGGAAATTATACTGTGAATAAGGAGTTTTTTTCACATTATAAGAAAAGAAAATAGGATAAAATGTCCTTTATTTATCCCCCGTGAATTTTCTCTAGAGAACGTTTTTACCTCTTATCCAGGAGAGGTGTAATGCTTTTAGAGAAAATGGAATGGTTGCCTAACTAAACTTTCCAACCTTGACCATGACCTGGACGACAGAGAATATTCATAGATGTGTCAGGACACAAGTACGTCATTATCTTCATTGTATAAGAAAGCTGCCTTTAACAGAATATTCCAGGAGCCCTACTGGAAACAGATTTACTGCGACAAGTTTTTGTCGCACACTTATTGTGCCTCTGCAGAACGTTGGAAACCAATTGTCTACATTAAAAAAAACTGCACAAACTGTGCTTTTTTAGTACAATTTGCACACAAATTTGTGCATTTCTGCCTCCTAGTGGGCTGGAGTTCATCAATTCTCACTTGAAAACCTGTTCAGTGTGTTATTTGGTAACTGGATGTTGTGTCTGTATTTAATTAAACAATTAAAAGTTTTCTCAACTCTACCATGATGTCACCCATGCACCGGGTGACAGGCAGTATTTCTCTGCTGCGACTCTGTGCCTTAAAATACTCCAAAAAGTAACTTCACCCTTTTACAGACAGATTTAATTAAACCCCCATACGTCGCCTCAGTCTGATTTTATCACAGTGGATAGAGACACCGTGGCATTTGTGTGTCTCTACGTAGGAGAATCCAGTGTATTCTAACTCTTCCAACACCCATTTCTGCAGCTTTGTGTTCACTTTTTACGCCTTTGTTCTCCTAAAGAGCCTTAGACATCGGGGATTTGTGTGAAGTAGAACTTTCTGAAAAAGCTTTCAAAGACATTTATCACCTTTGCTGTAAAAGCAGAAAAATTGTCCTCATTTATTAAAATCAAGAACAAATACTAATTCATATAGAAAGAAGATAATATCATCTTCGTCTGTGTTTTTTGGACAGTGAGACCATGTCCTGGGAATGGTCTCGTACACATAGAGGACAATTGTTTACAGAGGGATTTACAACCTTGGGTCAAACTCTGCAACATCAGTCTACTGAACACAATGCATGTGCATTTATAAAGCACAGCAGTACTGCCCAGGAGGTATCAGAGTGGGGGAGTCGGGGACGGGGGACGGGGGAGAGAAATAGGTAGCCATATGTCACACTGCGACGTCCTGGCTCAGTAAGAGAGGGGACTTGTGGAAGTTTGCATTCCGGCAGCTCCTACTCTGGACTGCGCTCTGCTCCAGGCTGGGTCATTTGCATTGAAGAGTGATTCCGATGTCTCTCCTGGAAGCGTACGTCTCACTGCAGCTTATGGGCACAGATTAGTTGTAAAGGGACGTGTAGATCCAGGAGTGCCTGGATCTGCGGGGGCGATGCTTTAAATCACTCCGCTCTGTTTCCACTAATAGAGTTTAAATGATGAGACACAAGTTTGTTGTGAGAAATGTGCTGATAAATGGCAGGTACTTTGACTCTTTAGAAGGAGACGAATGGTCCGTTTTATCACAGGTGGGTGGTGCAGCGGAGGCGCCACACTTGGCTGCTGGAGCTCCGTTTGGCAGCCGATCCCAGTGGTGACTATCAGCAGCTTTTACAGCAGAGTAGATGGGTTAGATTCAAGACAGATAGATGAGGTAAAAAAGCACATAGTTAAATGTAAAAATTAATGAATATACTATAAATTTTGACAAGTTTGGTGGGCCGGATTAACCAGGCAAACGGGCCACATCCGGCCCCCGGGCCCTAGTTTTCTCACGTCTGCTCTAGCACTTTTTAAAGGTTTTTGCAACAAGGTCTGGGAAACTTGAGGTATTATCATTGTTATAACTACATTATTAAAACTAACAGTTACTTGACCACTAACTTACACAATTTATTTTATTATTCCAGAGCTCTATTTCTCATAAGATTTTATTTAAAAGCTTTTTCTTTTCTAACATTTATTGTCCAAACATACATCTTAGCTACTGTTGCTATGTAGACAAGGTCTTCAAGCTTCCTGGTAACTGATTAAAACAGACGTATCTGTTTGTTTAGTTAGGTTTATTCAGTGAGAATAATGGAAATATATTTAATTCCAACATAGGACCCCAAAATATTTGGTTATGCTGCAGTGCACCATACTGAAGGACCTGATTTTTCAGCGTATTCCAGCCTGGAGACCCAGATGAAGGATTATAATTCTACTAATTATAATTGTCAATATTAAAAAAAAAATATTCTTTGTCCTTTCACCAAAGTAAAAAGATTTTTAAAAAAGAAATCGGTGAACAAAACAAACGTTTTAGTATTCTTCTGCCGCTCCATCCCATTAACCATCCCATTCCTTTCAAACACTTCCTTCCTGGCATTCTTTATCCGTGAGTTGCCCATCAGCGTGACTGGCCAAGGCTGCTGGCATGACGGGAGCTGCCGCGGTGTTTATAAAAGGAACCGATTTAATTAGTGTAAATGGGTCTCTCCTACACCGTGGATCCTGTGGTACTATTGGTCATGTGGGGGAGGACAGGTCCTTCTGGCAGCATCAACACAGGCCATGTGACGGTTCTGTCAACAACATTTTCCCCTGCGATGTCAAGGTCTGTTTTAATAGCTGCTTCAATGCATGTTTTCACACACAAATTGCCGGTGGAGATGATTCCGCCAGTGATGATGTGACGGCGCCTAAATTAAATAACTGGACGAGTTGGGTTTCAAACACGGCCAAGCACGTGGTGTGTTGGAACAAGTGGATCCCACGTAATCTGAATTATGCACAAAAATCTGTTGTCATTATTTGAAGGTCCTGAACAACCAAAATGGCTGATTAAGGTATTTTGTCGTAAGATTAAACAGCAGAAAAGAAATATCTGATGTGGGATCTGATGTTTGACTCCCGCTCCTTGAAGGAAGTAGCTACTCCTTAATCTCAACTACTCCCTAAGCGCTGGGTGTTGTCCTGATAAAACAGTGACGGAATTCTCTAAGAAAGTTCAACGAATAAACTAAGTTAATAAAACAACATAAAGTCCAAGTTCAAACATAGTGAATTAAATTGAAGGTTTAAAAAGTCATATCCCGACTGTTACCAAGATTTATTTTCACTCCTCATTCCTTGATGCTAATCTGTGTAATCTGTGTGACTGTGTAATTAACTCAACTGCCTGTCGTCTCCCACTGAAACACGATGATTGACGCGTCATGGAAAGAATAATCAAACAATGACGGATCAATCGCAGGCAGCTTTGTTTTCCACACCAGTGTTTCCCAAACTTCAATTCCGGGCACGGATATTTGAAAAGTCACAAACAAAAGAAATCTCTTGCAACACAGTCTTTGGAAAAATGAAAAAACCTGAAAACAAAGACCTGAATGTCTCTGTCATGGTCTGAAGCTCCAGGGTGCAGCTCCTCAGAGGGCCCACCTGTGGCCTCACCACCTGCAGGAAGGTGGTGTGTGTGAGCAGACAGAAGGCTTATTCAGCATATTATTGGATAATGCAATGTGTACTTGGCGCTCTATTGGCTAATTGGGCGTGCTCGTCTGGTTTTCAGTCTGACTGACTCACCCATTGTAGCATCTCAGTATATATCTGTCTCTCTGTCTGTCCCTCTGTCTGTCTACCTGTCTGCCTACCTACCTGTCTGTCTAGAATAGACAGATAGGTAATCCACCAACTGCCACTTTACCACTGAGGTCCACTGAGCAAGGCATTGTCCCCAGTTACTGCTCCAAGAGCACTGTCAACTGTATCTATTACCATTTTCACACTGACACTTTCGTTATTCGCTGCGACGCGAAACTAGTTTCGCTCCCTGTTTGCGTTCACATTACAAACGCGCATTCGCTCCTCAACTAATGCTCATTTACTAATCCACCTCTAGTCGGGGGTTTCGATACCAAATTAACTAATACGGGTGTAAAGCAATGAAAAGTAAAACGGTTGTCGCTCCCCGCGCGTGCGTGAACACAACACCCGTATTAGTTTAACGAGCTCGTAAAATGCTACATCTCCTTGTCAACCGCTAGACGTTGCTGCATTATCAGGAACAGGATTACACTTCCTCATATTTTCTCTCCTTATCGTCTTCATTCGTTCCTTGTTTCTCCTTCTCATCGCCTTCATACGTCACTTTGATCTTTCTTTAACCTGCTCCATTTATTCCTCAAAATTGCACGTGCGTTTGTTGACAGAATCCACGTTGAATAAAACCACATATTAACGAGATAACATTATATAACCACGTGATCAAATTGAAACCGGACCAGGTTAGACTAATGCGCATTTGCTCCCTTATTGTGTGTGAATGCAAAGCAGGTATCAAATGCGCTGCGAATACCAAATTAAACTGAATGTGAATGCAGAGTGAATCGAATGTGGATTAGTTAATACAGGATCGAATCCCGAATTACCTACTTCAGTATCCGATTCCGAATTGAATGAGAAAATGGTGTATGTATATCTTTTTGTCTTGATTTTTTTCGTTTTGATCGTGTTTATTGTGATGGGAGAGAAATCATTGTAATATTACTTGTAATGTCATTCTCGGTGTTGGTGCACGTGAGTGTGCACGCCTGTGAATGAATGTGTGTGAGGGTTTAAAGGCTGCAGTTATCTTTTGGCCTTCAGTGTTGAAACTCCTGCATTTCCTGCAGATCTATTTTGTATGAACTCTACAGATGGTGCAGAGCAGCTGGAAGTGAAACACTTGTTCTTTGGCCCAATCCCTGGCTTTAACACTAAATGTAATGGAAACATTTCTGACTCTCGTTGACGCCGCTCTGCAAGGTTAAATATGTGAAATGGAAAACATCACCGTGGACTGACAGCAGCTGTATGTGTCTTGTCAGTTGGCAGGGAGTGTGGGTTTGCATGCTTGGACCGACAGAAACGGTTCCAACCTCCACCTCCAGCCATTCCTCCTCCCGTTCCTCTCAATGAGATGAACTGGTGTTGAGCGCCTCGGCTCTCAGCCGTGTTAGTTTAACTGTGTGCTAATGTTTGGTTACCTTCCAGGGCCTCGGCAACCTCGGCTCCTCCTGTGGGAACGGAGCCGCGGGGGCTTCCTGCGGAGGAAACGGCAGCTGATTCAGCAGAACGACAGCAGACAGGAGTCTTGGGGGAACTCGCCGACTCCAGGGACGCCGGTGAAGGTACGGAACTAGTTTCTACACTGATGGGAAAGTGATGCACCTTTATTCTGGTGATCCTGGGGTTCAATTCCTTAGCTGGAAAAGATTAAATGCAAGGTTGTCTTGGGAATTAGACTCATTCCACCTCTGTGATAGTGTTCACATCAAATACGGAGCTGATGGAAAACCAGGCTGGACCAGAGCGGAGTAAACACCACCCTGGAAACACCACCACTGTAATAATGCTGGTTGGAGGAGGACGTTAGGACGCTGCATCTGTTGACCTTAATGAAAGCTGTCAAAGTCGTCATAGCACAGACCGGCTTTGTCTCATTGATTTTTACAATGAAGGACACACACACACACACACACAGAGTGTGTATCAATTGGTGCTTCTCAGTTATATTGTCTGCCCCGCCCTTGGGGACAGAAAAACCCATCCACCCACAAATTGAAATAATATTAAGAACCTGATAACATTTACGTATATCTTTATCTGTACCACTGTATGTGTTGCTGCCACCTAGTGACTGCCTCGTTATCAGTCAAGCATGACGGGAGCAGCAGTGAATGAAAACTGCCTCGAAATTTCCAAACACAAAGTTTTTATTACAAATATTGTCATGTAATTGGTGTTAGTTTGTCCTAATTCTTTGTTAAATTTTTTAATTGTCTCCATAAAGCACTGATAAAACACCATTTCTGTTCACATATATGGAAGTCAAAGATGAAGATGAGATAAATATCCCAACATGCTAAGACCTTGGCCTTTGTCTAGTATTTAGCTCAGTCAGTTTCTCAGAGATTTATGTGCGTTTGTCAGCACTTTAAAAGCCATAATGTCTTTTTCATGGCTCCTAATTCTAAATATATGTCTAATTACAATTATTTTGTAACTAGGATAACTAATTGTTCAACTCTAATCATAAATCCAGGTCTTAATTTGAACTTGTTTATCAGAAATACAAATTACTGGGAACCAGTTTTTGAGATACGTAAAAAATACAATTAAAAAGAAAAGCTAAAATACAAACACACACACACACTGTCACACAAACATTTTCCTACTGTCACACAAGTAAAAAATTGTATTATTATAAAATATAATCAGTTTTAACTCTAGAGTCATACCTTCAGTGTCGGGGGACATGATGTCCCAACAACACAGCATCTCCACAGTCAGACTACTTTTATTTTGTAGTTCAGCTACACAGAAGAGAAGACACACAGATCGCACATAATTCAGTTCCTCAGTCCTGACCCTAAGAGTGACTATTAAAAAAACATTAAAAACACACACACACACACCCTTCTCTCTCTCTTTTCCTCCCCCCTCTGACTCCTCCCTGCTTTGATTTGATTTCTACATAGACATGACATGAATCCAATTAATTCGGGATGAGGATCAATAGAGAACCATTTCCATGAGGGAAAATTGCTTTTGGATTTCGACTCCGTCAGCAGAGCTGCTGTTATTTGAAGGTGGCTCAGAAATGAGAAATGTAAAGGAGCTGCTGCTCAGCACTGCTGCACGACAATTTTATTTTTATTTATTTATTTTTTTATATTCCTCCTCTCTTCTTTTCATGTGTATTTCCACAATTGCACACAAAGCAAACCGACAGATGATAAATGAACGCTGCTGCGCTGATATTGATGCCGTGTCTGTCACAATGACACAATTGTGTTTTGGCATTTACAATATTCTGCATATGCATGAGGTTGATAGAAGACTTTTCTATTTGGCCAAACGTGGTTGATAAACCTTATCAACTATTTACCTTTGTGTTGTGATGTTATTTCACTAAATGCAGTTTCTCATGTCAAACATCAGGATCTGTTCATAATAAGCGTCTCCTGGTCTCCTGCAGAGTTTGTGTACTTGAGTACTATTGTGCTGTGTAGGAGACCAAAAAAAAAGTTTAATAAAAGAAAATGCAGGCAGGAGAAATAACAAGGCGTGTTCCCATGAGGCTTTGCTGCTTTGCAGATATTTTAAAGTCGGAATAAATCAGCCTGAAACCCAGTTGTTTTCTTTGTTATTCTGAATCGTTTCAACTGAAGGAGGAAGAGAGGGTCGTGTCCGTAAGTGTCTGGGCTCAGATGGAAAAACTTTCACCTTCGACTTAATGACTTTAATATTATATAATTATAATTTGTTCTCCAACCCTCAGGTCATTTAACATTTAACAATAAAGTGTTTTCTTTTTTTTCTTTATTTGTGAAGAACAAACAAAGCTGAAATAACCAACAAACGAAGCCCAAATAAAGGCAGCTGCAGTCAGAATCCTGGCAGAGCTTTTGTAGTTTTGAGATTCATTTGGTCTTTGCCCAAATGCTTCAAACATCCATTGACCGCGGAGGATTCTCATCCAAATATCACAAAAACAGCCAGCGTCTTTGTACTCAGCCCAATTCATTTGGTGCAGGCATCAAATATGTTTTTATTTCCTGAATGTTAATAGCAAACCTTCAGTTAAAACCCCTTCAATTAGACGTGAAAGTCTCTGCTTTATTCCCGTCTTGAATGTGTCATTAAAAATCCATTGTGTTTTAAAGATCTCAAATCCTTTCTGCGTCTGAATGGCTGACGATATTGGGGAACATTGGTGTTGTTAATCCTGTTTTGGAGAGAAATAAAAAAAATAGTTTGTCTTTGTTCTCCTCCTGGATCGTGTACAAGGTAATTTCTGAGTGAACGCTCGTGAATGATCCGTGACAGAGAACACGTCTGCAATCAGATTAATGAGAATCACTGATTGTTGCTGTCGGGGACGGCGGCGGTGAGGAGCGAAGGGACGAGGGGGGTGGTAGAAGTTGTTGTAGAAAAATCAGGGTTTAGAACTAAATCAATAAAACTCACAGAGCTAAATTATCCTGAAACACTCTCAAGCAGTTAATGACAAATGCTGTCAAGAAGAGACATACAACAGGTCAATATCTCACACCAGGAAGTTTGTCTCCACACATGGACAAAGACATCAGGTTCACGCTTAAATCAGCCGATCCTGGTTCTGTCTGAGTAAATCCAAAAATCACTACAAAAAATAAGTGTTGCATTAAAACCCTCTAAATATTTGGCTTCTTTTTCAGATGTTTTCCAGGTTGTACAACCAATTCAGATAATGTGCAGTGCATTTGTTCAGGACGATCGATTGCATTGATCTGCTGTGCAGCTCAGCAACAAAAGACTAAGGACAGAGACACGGTTTCCTCACAGTAAATTTTACTTTTCTTGTCTTTGTGATCAGTTTTCGTGGCCGGCGTGGAGCCCCAGGCCTCGCACTTGGGTGAGGTGATCTACGACGATGTTCCTAACGAGGACCTTCTCTCTCCTGATGAAGGTCAGTAGGCCAAGAGGGAGAAAAGCAGCCGTCAGTTTTTACGACATCTGTTCCAGATTTAGTTTTTTTATGTTTTCCTTCAGCAGACATGATTTATGAAGACGTGCAGAGAGACCCTGCTCCCGTGAATGCAAACAACGGATGGAGCTCCAGTGAGTTTGAGAGCTACGATGAGCACTCGGACAATGAGACCAAAGTACCTGCAAGGAGCAAGGTACTGGTACTGGTACTGGTCTGCATGTGTGTGTATGTGTGTTTGTGTAGATGTTTGTTCTTCTCATTTCGCGTTTTTTTTTTCCTAATAACTCTCAGTGCGCCCCAAAGCATTCATTTGTTGACCCACCTATGGCCCCCGCCCCACATTTAGGAAACCACTGGCTACTGAATTGGCCTTCCCATAAGGAGACTGCTGATTCAAAGTCTTGCCTCAGCACAACCTCTGTTTGTGAACAATAAAACAAACCAAGAAGTGCAGCCACTGGAATGTTCCACCCATGACTAATGAAAGCAAAAGTTTCTTTAATTGGATTTACAATCACTGGAAACCTAGAATAATTAATGTGAAATACCTTTCCAAGTCTTTAAAATACAAACACATTCAAACTATTTTTTTTTGTCTTTGCTCTTCCTTGCCTTCTGCAGCACCGCTACAGTGTCACTAACATCCACATGATGGCACTGTTCGCACATTCACACTGTACCACATTTTTTTCCTTAGTCCTTTATCATGCGTGCACTGATGCTGGAATTCCTTCTTATTTCTGAGTGGTAATAATAAAGACACACTTTGTTGAAGTGAATCATTATCAATGTTAAGACACGGTTTGAACTCTGCTGCTGCATATTTGCCTTTCGCTCCACAAAGACCTGCAGATGCCAGGTTTAATGCACGTTTCATGCTTTGTTTTCATAAATTACCTGAATTTCTTTCACCAAAACCATTTAACATGATTTAATTGAAGTGTTAATAAAATTATAGTTCATGTTATGGTCCCTCCACACAGCTGGACATTCCAATACCTGTGCATATTTCACTCTTCCCAGTTTAAATTGACTTGTATGACACCACCTGCTGCCCACAGTATTAATCACAGCCCATTTATAGAGAATTATTCCTTTGGCCGAAGCAGCGTTTCAACTCTTTATTGCTCCTCTTTGTTGAGTAGCCTTGATCACTCTGCCCTTTCCAATTTCCCGTTTCTTTTTTCTCCTCTCCCATGTTTGTTCTTCTCTCTCCATCACGCCTCTTGTGAATTAACGCGACCTTCGGCCAAACCCCCATCTGCCCATGTCCGAATCCTTTAGCTCTCACCTGAGGTGCGTCGGCTGAGGGAACGCTGTGCCAGGACCAAACGGGAACTGGCCACCAGGCTGTCGGGCAAACACAACTATGACATCAAGGTATATTTGCAGCAGAAAGTGAACGGCTGAAAATCCCACTGTTCCTCTGCAGAGCTCTGAGCGCTGCGCTGGGTGACGGCGAGAGAAAGAATCATCGTCCACATCTGGTGTGCTGTCCTATAATCTTTTCTGACTGTCTTCTAACTGTGACTTTCGAGACTCTGTCATGGCCTTTGTTGCTTATTGTTCTGGTTCCATTCAAGGGCTTGCATTTACTCTAACGTGTTTACTTAAATGAACGGCATTGTAGCGTAAGCTGAGGACACACTGCAAGTAAAATAATATCCAAGTTATATTCACAAACTGCAAATAACAATATCAGGAGTGGCAGAGAAGTATTGAGAGTGGTGCAGAACACCTATAAGGAGAGAAAGACTTTTGTAAGGTGTGCTTTTGAAGTGACAGATTGGTTGGATGATGTTTGGAGATGATATGGTCATCTATGGTGAGAGTAAGGAGCAGACAAAGTAAAAGCTGGCGGTCTGAGTGGTGTCAGAAGATAACAAAAGTGGCAAGATGATCAAAAAAAAATGTTGATGAACAGATGGGAGACACAGATGTAATCTGGACTACATCATTCAGATCCTTTTATCCAGGAGTACTGAGGAGGATTATCAATAATCAGAGATTATCAATCTTTGATTCATTAGTTTTTGTGTTTATTTATGAAAAAAAATATTTGTAGTGTGTCCCCAACTCAATCTAATTGAAAACCTCCAGTTCTGATGTGAGATCAGTTTTAACTCCTATAATCCTGGTCTTACTCTGGACTGTTTGGGATCTGGTTGGTGATGCCGAGGGTGGAGTTTGTGGTCAGTCAAAAGTTCCTGCAATCGGTGAAACCCAACTGCCACTGTGTTGTGGAGCTGACTGTGTTGCCATAATGGCTCCATGATGCGCTCATAGGCTCAGTGATTAGAGGCTGCACAGCGACCCACAGGAAGCCGCAGATGGTGGGATTCTTGATGAGCCCAGTGAGCGCCACTTCTCTCATCTCCCTCCAGAGGAGCCCAGGAGATTATCAAGCCCTCGCAGCGTGACACATTCCGTGATCTCTGACGCTCCCTCCATTGTTTGTGCTCCTTTCTTTCAGGTTCAGCAGCTCATGAAGGCGGCGAGGAGCGGGACCAAGGATGGCCTGGAAAAGACCAAAATAGCCGTGATGAGGAAAGTTTCATTCCTGCAGAGGAAAGATCAGTTAGGTGAGGTGCAAGAGGTCTGAGACAGTAGTCACTGTTGGCTTTAAGACCCACCGTTAACCTTTAATTCCAACTTTTCAGATTTACTTAATAAACCATTCAGTAACACTTTAGTTACATTTACTCAATATATTTTGTGTTGCCTTTCGTTTTTTTCCATTTTCAAGTTTGCATTGAAAAACATGCAAGAATGCAAGTGGGTGTGAATTAGCATTACAAGGCCATATCGCCACCTACTGTGAAAAGACAGCACTCGACAGCATAAATACTCTTCAAAATAAAAGCACAAAATAATATTATTATTTTTTTTTTGCCCACAAACCAACTTTTAGGTTTTGATCCGCCCCCCATTTGAGAATCACTGTTTAAAACTTCATTGTTCAACTCATGTTTTCTGACTGATGGTTTCACTGATAACACCTTAACACAGCCAACAAGATTTTTTTTTCTCCGATTGAAGACCGTACCATGTGTCAAATATAGTTCTCTGTGCAAAGCAGCTCAGATGACACAATATACTTCCCATCATCTAACAATAGAAGATTAACATCCTTAGCTAAGAGTCTATAGGCTCTCCATAAACTGCATATACATCTTACCCACGCCTCCACCTAATCGCCGAGCCATCACAGAGAGGCAGAGTGGCGAGGCTGCTATTTTTGAGCCTTGATCTCAGGGAAATCTCTGCGCTATTGTCTTTTTAATGCTGCCATTCCTTCTGTTGTCACGCGAGTCTTTGATGGAAGCTGTGGACGCTTCAATCTGCAGTGTTTGTGTCAACATTCATAGGTTAATTGTGTTCGTTTTAAGAGTTTGAGCCGTGAAGTGACATAAAACACTGAGGTGTCGGAGAAGAAGTGTGTGTGTGTGTGTGTTTGCCTCAGTCCTTCACAGATTGTTTTGAGCAATTTCGTATTATTTGGAAGGACCGTTCTTCTCTGTCTTTCTCTCTTTCTTGTCTTTCCTTCTTTCTGTCTCACTCGCTCTTCTGTTTTATCAGACTGTGTACTTTTTTCCAGACAGCACAGAAGTCTCTTCATATTTTAGAGGTAATAAACTTTGTGTGTCGCAGTGTGTCTCCAGCTGCAGTGAGATCTGAAGGTTGCCTTTTCCCTGCTCCCTTTTTGTCTCAGTCTCTCCAACACACACACACACACACACACACACACACACAGACAAAGAGCTTCTCTTTTAAACATTTCTGTATTTCTCCTCTCCCCTCCGTCCCTCCCTCCCTCCCTCCTTTTCTGTCCGCTCTGTCTGCAGAGGAGGAGGATGATGCAGGATACCTGGATGTGGCTGTGTCAGAAGTGAAGCATCCACCACCACAACTGAGTCCCATGCCGGAGGGTCTCACCAGTCACCAGGTGCCCCAGATTGTTCTACAACAAATCTCCCTTTTTACCTGTTTATGCAAAACTCCTCTTTGTTCTAATTTGTTGATAATAAATTATATGCAATTACAACCAGAGTTCATCCTGGTTGTAGACTTAGAGCTATTTTCTTGGGCAGAAAGAAAAAGAAAAAAAAGCTCCCTGTGTTTCCATTTAGTAAAATTAACTCACTGTTTATGACAACGCTAAATATACTAAGTAATTAAATTTTGCACATTTTTTATAGTTATTTTTTTATTTAAAAAATGGATATGGACAGGCAGCACAGATAAGAGAAGGTCTATACATATACATATATATATACATATACATATATATGTATATATATATATACATATACATATACATATATATGTATATATATATATACATATATATATATATATATATATATATTATGGGTGTGACGATTCACTCACATAACGATCCGATTCATATCTCGATTCACAGGCTACAATCTGATTCAGGAATGATCAATAAAAAATATTAAACTATTGATCCAGTTCGATCCAAATCGGTTCAGTTCGATCCAAACCGATCCGAAACTATTAATTTGTACAACCCTAATATATATATATATATATATATATAGTGTATATTAGGGGTGTGACGATTCACTCACATAACGATCCGATTCATATCTCGATTCACAGGCTGCGATCCGAATCAGGAACGATTCATAAATAATATTAAACGATCGATCCAGTTCGATCTGATTTGGTTCAGTTCAATCCAAACCGATCCAAAACAATTAATTTGCACACCCCTAATATATATATATATATTGCGTTCTAGTCTCTTAACTTGATTACTTTTCTATTGACTAAAGGAAATGAAGACTAATTAAAAGTTGTACATATGACGTCTTGTAATTGGGTAATTGTAATTGGTTTCTACTCAGACGCCGTCCTTGTTCAAACAGATGTTCTTCTTGATGCAACGTTATTTTCCTCAAATGCCTAAACAGGATAATGGTGCAGCCTGTCATTCCGCGCTGTACTTAACTGATAGTGCAGCTCTCACTGCAGAGCCATCATGTCCTCTTAGCGCCTGATTTCCTGACTGTTGTGTTTCCTGCGCAGGTTGTCAGACGCCATATCCTCGGCTCCATCATTCAGAGCGAGCGCAGCTACCTGGAGTCTCTGCGGAGAATCCTGCAGGTGAGTTGTTTGGTCCCCGCTGTCTTCGTCTGTCACATGCAATATCTTCAATGTTTAGCCATTATGAATTACGCTGAAAAGAAGAGGCTGTGATATCCATCAAATTACCAGGGTGTCTCGGCGTAACTAATCTTGATGAAACAACCTCCCTGGTTTCTACAGCTTCACACTGATGTGAATGATGTCAAAACCAGCACAGCACCACAAACAGACACAACAAAAATAACGCAACTTACAGAAATTACTGTCTGAAAATCCACCAAAGTAAGAGAGACTGCATTTGTTGTTGAAGGATTTTGAGGTTGGTGCAATGAAGTTATTAATATCCTTATTTATTCATAGATTTATCAGTAAATCTAAATAAAAATATATAAAAAAATTAACTGAAACCTTTGCGTAGCCAACACGTCCATCTGAACAGAACAGGAAGTGAACTTTGATTTCACAAATCAACTGTATTTGTCATTTAAACTGTGTTGCACTTTCTCCATAAACGCACGACATCAAACACTGTCGGAAATAAGTCCCAGCAGAAAAGTGACTCACTGAGGTGTAAACGCCTCATCTCTTCACTGTCCTGTTGAATGGAGATGAGACATCAGTCTAATTCAGGGTGAGGGGCGTTCAATGAAATGTGGCCCTCTGCTGTCATGGTAGGATAATTACAAGCCTCCATCCACTAGGTGGCAGCAGCCGATACAGAAGTTAAAATCATAAATACACATATATCGTCAGGTTTTTGAATTCGTAGTATTTCTGTATTTCACAAATGGACCTGGACTGGGGTCCGGATGGTTCAAGGTTTGAACGCACGCAACTACCAAGTTACTGAGCAAGGCATTATTCCATTCGGTGTGGGGTTAAATGCATATGTCACATTTGGCTGCACCGTCTTTATCGTCATTTTACTCTTGCATCTATAACTCAGCTGGGAGCTTCTCAGTGTTGTCGCTATTCTGTCTTTTCTGATTACAAGTCACCTTGAGCTCTGAACACATTGGTTCATAGAAACTGTTGCTTTAGTCCCTTGGATGGATTGATGTGCTTCCAGGCAGCGTGACTACGTTTCTCCATCCTCCTACATTCATAGGTTGTTTGTGACATTCCGCTCATGTGGTCTGAGCATCAGGCTGAGAGGAAGAGGTTCACTCTGATTTATAACAGGCACACACTGAGATTGAGCCACAGTGGTTAAGGAACCAGACTGGGGTCCAGGGGGTTCGAATCCACTGCCAGGTTACCACTGAGGTCCACTGAGCATGGAGCCGTCCCCACTCACTGCTCCCTGGTGCTGACAGCTGCCCACTGTTCACTGTGGTGATGGGTTAAATACAGAGGTCACCCTTTCCTTTCCTTTCCTTTCCTTTCCTTTCCCTTCCTTTCTTTTCTTTTCCTTTCCTTTCTTTTCCTTTCTTTTCCCTTTCCCTTCCTTTTGTTTTCTTTTCCCTTCCTTTCCTTTTCTTTCCTTCCTTCCTTTAATCCATTCAAAGGCATCTGCCGTTTGTCGTAATCTTTAACTCAAGACCTACATTTGGTCCTAAAATTGTGTTTGGGTCCAGGTTGGGAGTAGATGTTGAAGCATTTGTGTGAACTAAGATAAATGACATGTAAAAGTCATGCAAAAAGTTTTCTCCCCTATGAAATCATGGTTAAAAATGGACCAGATTACAAAGGTAAACGTACTGCATCCGGGCCCCGGGCCCTAGTTTGCTCACACCTGTTCTAACCATTCAGAACTATACTATTCATTCATTAAATTAAAAAACATAGTATTGTAACTTGGAGAGTTACATGCGTTGAAGGAAGCTACAATATGTTGAAGAACTACTGTACTGTACTGTACTGTACTGCACTGATCCCATTACACAGCCAATGTAAATGTAAATGCATCTGATGTAGCTCATTCAAGTCAATGTTTCCACACCGTATCTCACCAGGAATACCACAGACCACTGATGGAGGCGGAGCCGCACATCCTGAGTCCACGCAAGATCCGTCCAATTTTCTACCGGATCCGTGAGATCACTCAGTGTCACTCCATGTTCCAGATCGCGCTGGCGTCTCGAGTGGCCGAGTGGGACAGCTGCGAGAAAATCGGTGACTTATTTGTTGCCTCGGTGAGCGTGCATGTTTTAAGGCGTGTCCAACAGAAGAATGAATTTGGAGCCATGTTTGTTGCTTTATCTGTGCTGTTTGTTCCAGTGAAGGAAAGGCTGGAAGCTCTCGTGCTTTTCATTGCCTTCTCTTTTTATTTAACATCACAACACCATGTTCGGCAGCAGTTTGTTAA
The DNA here is from genome assembly GCA_016785265.1 of Paraplagusia blochii. NCBI lineage: Eukaryota > Metazoa > Chordata > Actinopteri > Pleuronectiformes > Cynoglossidae > Paraplagusia > Paraplagusia blochii. The sequence continues at coordinate 653,828 of JAFBJS010001105.1, read as the reverse complement.
TGAGCCCCAGTTTTTTTTGTTTGGGCAAACAGTGAGCGTTGACACCAAACAGAGACTCAATTAAGGTTCTGATGGAGCTTCCCATAAATGGTGCCTGGAAATTTCCACATTACAGTGATATTGTGATGCTTGTGTTTCTGCTGTTAATTTCCGAGGTCTGTGCCGCGTGTTTGTCCATTAGATGAACCCATTATCTGCCACTCTGACTTGGAAACAAAGCTCTTTCCTTTATGGAAGGCAGGGAAAAGCCGAACATGGCACATGGCTGCTTCAGCCAAGACCAGGCGTAATCAACTAGTGGATTGTGGGCTACATTTGGCACTGACACTACCTCAAATGGGCCAAGTCTGTGGTCTGGTATTGGCTCCAAATAAATACAAAAGTGTCCATTATATGTACATATATATATATGTGTATATATGTATATATGTATATATTTATTTATAAATATATATGTATATATGTATGTATATATGTGTACATATGTATATGTATATAGAAATATATAAAAATGTACACATATGTATATAAATATATATTTATATTTAAACACGTACATATACATGTTTTCATATCTAGGTTATATGTTATGTATGTATATGATGTATACATTCACATTATATACTTATAGTTAGATACACATTCATGCAATGTTTACATATTTATCCATCTGTATGTATTTTCTTTCTATAGAAATTGGGATAATACATACATATATACACATGTATGTATGTATATATGTATATATACATATATTTACATATATTTTTATATGTATAGACAGAACATATGTATACAGTATTATGTATATAAACATATATATTCACACACATATATATAAACACTTACCTATATATGTTTATATGACGCATACATGAACATTATATACATATAGGTAGATTTACATTTATACAATATTTATATTCTTATCTATGTGCATGTATGTGTTTCTTTCTATTAGAAATAGAATATATGCATACATATATACATATATACATACACTTATACAAATGTAGGTGAATATATATATACATAAACATATATAAATATATATATACAGTATATATATATATATATATACATACATTTAAACATGTACCTATACATGATTATATGTATATGTTATGTAATGTGTGTATATGATGTATATATACACATTACATACATATAGGTTGATACACATTTATA
>JAFBJS010001105.1:597374-652469 GCA_016785265.1 Paraplagusia blochii | reverse complement strand
CAATGTTTATATGTTCACCTGTGTGAATGTAGTTTCTTGCTATTTGACATTATGGAGAATTATTGGCCCAACCTTGACAATAATCTGGATTTTTCTTTAGCGGCGTTGGACGATACAAGCTACACCACGTCCCTTGTGATACCCGTGGGCGTAGTCTGTTCTAATCTATTGTTATGTTGCGCTAAATTTCTTCCGTCATAAATCTGTCTCATTTAATTTTCCCGTTGAATAACCCCTATCTAGAGTCGGTGTTGATAATTTAGGAAGAGCAGTATTGTACTCATCGTAGGAAAGATCCTAAAGGAGGATGTGAGCAATGAAGGTTAATTCCTCGGTGTGATTTGCTAATCCCCACATCACTCCTCAAACTGCCACTATCAGCTGCCTGGTGTGAGTTTAATTGAGGAGGGAGAATAAATGTCTACGGCGCAACACACAACCTAGACTAACCTCTTTAATGGCTCGTGAAGGGTGTTGCAATAACTGTGATGGTAAACAAAGCAATTTTTTTTAAGCACTATACTTAAACGGCCATTTCTCCAGCCTCTCTTTACATTGAAATTACCCACAGGTCGTCCCTGCAAACAGGATGGTTAGCCACACATTTCAAGATGTCAGAGGAAATTACTTGACGGGGTTGGTGGATGTTGGTGGGCGTGAGGACAAAATAATCAAACATGGCAGAGCCGTAGACTCTCTTATTATTAGAAGTGTTGTCACAAATGCAGGTAATTACGCTTTGTTTCTGTTTTTCCACAGTTTTCCAAGTCAATGGTGCTGGATGTGTACAGCGATTATGTCAACAACTTCACCAGTGCCATGGCTCTCATTAAAAAGGCCTGTCTGTCCAAGCCTGCGTTTCTGGACTTCTTGAAGGTGAGATCCACTCAGGTTAATGCTGTTTTTGTGTTTGTTTTGTATTCGTTTACGCATAAACAAACCCAGAAGAGGGCAGTAAAGTGGCAAAAAAAAAGAAAAAAAAAAAATTGGATTCTTTTACGTATTTATGTATTTGTGCACCTACGTACCTCTGTGTAGGCCAGTTCAATGTCCTACTCTTCTTGACACATTGGGAGTTTAATGTAGAAACCACAGGTTAAGGCCATGTCAGGATTTACATGAAAAACATTCAGATTTTCTTGTTTGTCCTTGAAAAATACACTTAAAAAGAAAAAGAGAAACATGGTAAAAAAAAAGAAGGAGATGTTATGGTGCATTAGAATTCAAACTAGCAACCCCCTCATCTCTGACCTCTAGTCCAAGGACTGCCTGAACAAAAGTAGCTCATCATATGAGGTTTTTTGTTATTCTACAGTTATTCCTTGTTTTGAAATGCAAACACATATGTTACGTTGTAACAACGCGCTCCGTGCTCCACCTCTGAGTTCGCACATTAAGTGGTATTTGCGCCGAGCAGAATGTAAAGCCATGAGGCATAAACGGGCAGAGAAACGCTGTGAATGCTCAGAGTTAAGCATTTCTCTTTGTTCCCCAGCGTTCATGCATGATTATGCACCTGGATCATTGAGCCGTAATGCAGATTTATAGAAGCAGATCACACAGCTGACAGCCTGGCGTGTTCCTCTAAATAACATGCATCCCCCTTCCTTTCTCTGGGCTGTCTCTACAACAGGCTGTTACTATTCACACTGGCATCATGAAAACAGTGCAAATAATAAATTGTCATGAAACAGTCTGGAGGAAATCACGCACAGAATACATGACAGAGTTCATTATGTTATTTTTAAAACACTGCGGAGGAGCCGACTGTGTGCACATGACCATGAGGAACATGAGGGATGGGGTTGTCCAAATGATGAGTCTGAACACAGTCGGCAGACATAATGATGTAACGTGAAGGCTGCGTATTGCAAAGAAGTACCAGTGTGTACTCACTAAATCAGCAGTTTGGGGGGTAAAAAAAAAAAAAAAGGCTGGAAATTTCAGGAAATCTGGTGAAAGTTTTTAACGTGTCAGGCAGCTGATCCATAAAAGATTGATTGAACGGTAAAAGCTGAAACGTCTGTATAATCTTTACTTGGACTTCTATCAGATTTTTAAGATGAGATGTCACACTTTGTCGTGCAATTCATGGAGTTGACTTAAGAATTTCATCGATGCCATAACTTTACCCTTCTTTGTTAACAATTCTAGCTTTGAAACTAGTGGTTTCTTGACACAAAAAGCTCGTGGGTGCTTTTAAATTTCATAAAACATCTGCCAAAACCTGTGTTTTCAGAGTGAGGCTCTGTTGGCCCCTCCCTCTCATGGAGGTCTCCACAACCTCCACTCTCTGCAAAAATAAGAATAAGTTCACGGATAAAACACTAGCAATTGAAAACTAATACCGCAATCATGTGTTTAAAGCTGCGGAAAATACAATAAACTTATTTCTTGCGATTTATGACAAAGGATGCATCAGTGCAGGCAAAGCCATTAAATGTGATAATGATTTTTCCTCTGTTGTCTTGCAGTAGTTCAGTCAAAACCCTCTGTAACTCTATATGTCATCCATCTGTTTGGTAATGGAGTTTAATCTGTGGCGGAAATGTCTTTTTTTTTTATAGAAAACACAACTCCTGGGCACAGACGACCATTTCCAGTTGCTGCACTGTGTGCTATGAGTAATAGGAATAGTGGACGATGCTGCAGAAATAAATTAAATGTTCACGCTGGTTCCTCCGCTGTTTTCACTGCTCTACTTTAACCATTTTTTTTCAGATCCTTTGCTTTATGCTCGGACACAACGTCCTCTCGCTGTTCTTTTGTTATGCGCTAACCTCACTTAAATCCGTGCGTGTACTGTAGACCACAAGGGCTGCTGAGTTTTGCTTGCGTCGGCAGGCGTCTGTTTTTGTCTGCTTTTGGCACAACGTAACTCAGACTTAGGATCGTTTTGCAAGATGGAACGGTTATAAAGTTCACCTTACAGCAGGCAGGTCCAAAGTGTTCCACAACGTGGCTGATGGTTTTGTTCCAACCAACCAAGATGACTGAGATCAGTTGAATAAACCTGCTGACTGCTTGCAAGGAGCAACTCTTTAATTTTAGGAAGAAAAAATAAAGACATAATTCACATCAATTAATTCTACTTCTGTATCGTAATGGTCTTGGATGCATTTGGGGACTTGATCAGAACTCAACGTCTGATGCTGAAGAAACAGATTTCCACGTCTCCGCCCACATCAACTCCTTGGAGTCTCCTGACAAACCTCTCTTAATGCACTGAGAGTGAGTTTTCTGAATGTTGGTCTTTTTCTATTTCCAGAAGAAGCAGGCTGCCAGTGTTGACCGCATCACCCTGTACGGCCTGATGGTTAAACCCATTCAACGTTTCCCTCAGTTCATTCTGCTCCTGCAGGTAAAAAGAACACAACTTTTGCTTAAGTTGTTTATATGATTTAAATCCCTGCAAATCTCGCAAGCTTCAACGTTTGGGTTTGAGAAACATTCAAACAAAATATTGAGTTGCAAACACACGGCCTTTTTTAAGAGGATTTTAAATATATTATATACTTTTACATAACTTTCAGATACGAGCTGCTCGCCACTTCAGCTTTACTTCTACTTTTTTTTTTTTATTCGGGCAAAGATTTGGATTTGAGCTTGACTTGCTGGATCAGCAGCAGCCCATTTCATCCCTCAGTAAACATTGATTATCCATGAGTTCCAAAGATAAGTTATGAATGTGAATCAGGCATTTCCCCTTCAGCCTAAACCCAACACTCCACACTGAGGAAACGTACATGGCTGCGAAGTAGAACTGAAGGCAATGAGGTGCAAATGTGCATTTTAAGACGACAGACAAGTTTTCACTGAGTCACAGACGCAGGGTGAACATGAACATGTTAAAGATTTCATCAGCAGCTTCTCTGTCTCTAAAACTGTCCTGGTGAACCTCTGCAGGACATGCTGAAGAACACGCCCAGAGGACACGTGGATCGACTGCCCCTGCAGCTGGCTCTCACAGAGCTGGAGATGCTGGCTGAGAAGCTGAATGAACACAAACGAGTTGCCGACCAGATTACTGAGACGAGGCAACTTGCCCGCAGCGTCAGTGATCGCCTGCTCAGTAAGGTGACTGCACACAAACTCTATCAAAGTGTCAAGGTTGGTGGTGAACTGGAAAAAGTTGTGCAAAGTGTCTCGACTTTTGTTTGCACTTGATAAAGTTTCCTTTAGTAAACTAATCCAGACACGGGCAAATTAAGCTTTGCAATCAGGTCTGCAACACTAGACCAAATATATAGTAATTAATGTGATGACTATTGTGATTAAAATGACTCATATGTTTTCCGTCTAAGTGGCGTTGAGAAGAGTTAACCATTTTAGTTTGGATGCACAACTTTTACATGTTATTTATCTTAATTCACATGAACGTTCCATTATCAACAATGTTTACCCACAGCTGTTGGAATCTAACTACACACTCAATATTAGTCTTTAACTCACATGGTTCAGGCTCAAGGGCCGGGGCCCAAATTCAGCCCTGATTCAATCTGTATCAGCTGCGTGAGATTTAAAACCTTTACATAAATGTTCTTTATGCCAATATTTACCATCTGAATAAATGATAATCAATAACAGAAGCATCTTATTGATCATAATGGAGTAGAACCTTCGAGGGACAAATAGTTTAGTTGTCAGCAACTGGAGCTGGAAAAACATCTTTTCCAACTTGTGGGTTGTGGCCCAAAAGTGGGCCGAAAAATTGCTATCAGTGGTCGTTTTTTGTCTTTTTCCATTCAATTGTTAACATTTTTGTAAAAATCTTTCTTATTTTACTTGGTTGAAGTAGATTTTAGAGATGTTTGGTTCTCGTCTGCCCGTCCTGTCACTTCTCAACTCTAGATGTTGAATTGATCGGTGGCTGTAAATATTTAAGACACATTTATGAACTGTATATCTCAGTCTCAGTGTGAACTGTTGGTTTTATTGGCAGCTCATTTATTGCATCAGGTGTGAGGTAGAGAGCAGAGTCAATCAGAGTGGAAATGCAACAATATCTGGTTATTTGACGTAATGACTTCCTCCGACCACACGTCCAAACCAACTGGTTATCAGTGCGAGCCAAACACCTATAAACTAATGTGGTGTAAACCAGTTGCTTATATCGCTTCCTCATTACATTAATCCCGGCCAGCGTTTTCATTTAGAGAAATTATCTTCCAGAAATGATTCCCATTATCAACCCTGAACAGTCCCCCAGTCCAGAGGCAGAGGAATGGTCCTCTCCATTACCAGACGGGAATTAAAATCCTGCTGCAACAAATCTGAACAAATGCTGCTCTGAATAAGAAGAATTAGAGGTAAATGAGACATTGAATTGGAAACTGTAGGGGAGCTCCATCTTTTCACTCGGCTCCATTCTACCTCCTCCGTCTCTCCTACCTGCACGTTCCTGCTCACTCTCCAGTTCACTGTGGGTGTTCAGCCCTCCACAACCCTTCAGATCTAGAGGAATATTCCTCCACCATCTTCAGATGTTCTGGTACAACCCCGTTCTAAACCCGTAAACCTGCAGAATTCCAATAGGAATGACATTGTTTTCCTTACATTCATGCTGTCTGTGAAAAAGTACATTTTTTTTAGCATTGTAGCATTGATAGCATGTCATATCAGTGCTACAAAGTTGGCATAGACAAAAAAAAAATCTGTCTGTCTGCCTGCCTGTCTGTCTTAACCTTCACCTTCACCTTCACCTAAACCTCCAAACACCTCCTCACTCACTGAAGAGTTACTGGAAAAACCTATAGAAAAAATGTCTGACAGGAATTTTGTTATCTTAATAAAAATGTCCTCATCCTGTATGTACTGTATATCTGTCTGAGGAGCACACACACACACACACACACACACACACCGTCCTTCTGGACGCCCAGTAAATTTAAGGCGCTACAGCACCTCACGAGGGAGCGCCATGTTTTTTAAGTCATCAAAAGACACTTGCAGCCAGATTAATTTTGTGTTTTATGTGAACCTCCATCAAAACCAGCCAAAACCAATTGGCCATGAACATCCACTCGTGTGAAATGTGGTCGGAGGTAGCGGCGCGCCGCAGGGCGTAAACTGGACACAGCAGAGAGATTAGATTCATTATTCTTTTTAAATGTTTGTGTGTGTTTTATTTTTATTTTACCAACACAAACATCAGGGCACAGGGATGTGAACCGCTCACTGAGACTTAACCTGCTGCTTGCAGGCTGCGCAGTAGCATCAATAAAAAAGTTACGAGCCGGGCTTAGATTGGCGCAGTATGCATAAAACGTAAAGTATTGATTTAGGCGGCCATAAAAAAGGCTGGATAGGAGTGATTAAAAGACGCTTTGTGTTGCTGTTTCCCTTTGCCAGACATATGGAATGAGAGAGGAGAGCACAGGAGGTGCCAATGTTGTGTAGCACAGTAATAACACTGCACTTTCTGCTTTGTTTGTGTGTCTGCGGTTATTGAAAAAAGTGCAGTTTTTATGTAGATTAAAAAAACCTTGAATCTGTATGAAGATTTTCTTTGTTTGGTGTTAGTGGAACTCTTTTTTATTTTTAATATTTTTGACACCCTGTGGCCCGGGCAATTATTTTGACCCACGGGCCAAAGCTGGTACAAAAAGATCGAGTATTTCCATGAACTAAGATAAATAATGAGTAAAGTATTGAATGAAGGCAAAATGCTTTTAGATTCTTTAGACCATCTATTGGGGGAAATGCCAGCTTTGCAAGGAAAAGGTTGTAGGATAATGATAATATAAATTAAAAGTATAATCAGACTTATATAATTTATAAGTCTGGCGGGCCAGATTATAACACCAAACGGGCCACATCCGGCCCCCGGGCCTTAGTTTGCCCAGGTCTGCCCTATTCGTGTTATGGTATGACATCTTATAAAAAGTGGTTTGTTATGGTTTGATATTCTATAAAATCTGATATTTTACGGTGTGATGTCACATAAAAAGGGTTGCGGCATCTTATGGTGTTTTACTGTATATGGTGAACCGCTGTGCTTTTAACCACTGGGCTGCGCTATAGTGTTCCATGAGGTGCAGTCAGGTTTACCCTGGGAAATTATTCAATTTTAGATTAAAAAAAAAAAGGGAAATAATCTTTTTTTCTGTGATATTTGATGTTGATAAAACTGTGTTTACAATGACTTCATATTGTTAATACAGGCAAGAAAAACTTTCCAAAATTTTCAGCTTGCTGTAAGTCTTCAGATGTTTCAAAGAAAAAAAAGTGTGCACTGACAGGGGGCAGGGAGAACTTTTGTGTTAGTTGGTCACCTAGTACTGTTTGTTCTAGATCTAAGGCAGCACATGGTCCTAGTTCCCAACCTGGTTATTGATGATTTGTTTGTTTGTTTGTTTGTTTTCATTTCTAAATCCTGGCTCAAACGTCTTCATGTTAGAAAAGTCTTCATGTTTTTTTTTCTCCCTGAGGAAATGAAAGGTTATTTGGAAGCTCTAGATTACCTGATGTTGTAATTGTGAGTATAAATGGTTCCGAGCAAACAATTTAATGTCATTGAAAGGCGTCCTTTTTCGGCTCTGGCTTCGGGCGGTTGTTGTTATTCATCAGAAGCAGGTTTTTCTTCTTTGCTCGCACATTTTTACCTTTACTTTATTTTTACCACCAAGATGCTGCTGCAGAGCTGAAGTGTTGAGGTTCAGCAGTGTCCTGTGTTAGACTTAAAAACACATCGCAGTGATGAGGCAGATGATGCCTTGCTCAGCCCCCGAGGCAGCAGATAGAGAGGCATTCTCCAAATTATGTTTTCAAAATGACGTGCATTCTCATACGCAACAGACAGAGTGACTTGTGTTTCACCCTAGTCCTGAATTCACAATTTACATCTAAATGTAAATATATGCTTGTGTTTGTATTTTCACATTTCTCAAACTTTGCAAATAAAAAATTCCAGTTTTTATGAGTTCACCAAATAAATAGTCTTATTTTAAAAGTGTGTTTTCCTACATACAGTCTTCATGTGACCTTCTTCTGGAGGAATTGTCCTACTAATCCCTGACGAAATGACATTTCCCCAGGTCTCCATCCTGGAGGCGTTGAACCTGTTAGTTACCGTCTCCTTTGTGATGCCGTGGTTCCTTCCTCTGATCTAACTACCGTGTCCTTTCTCAGCAACTGAACGCGGAGCAGGGGTCGCTGGTCCTTTGTGAGACGCTCATAGAGACCGTGTACAGTGATCGGGGACAAGTCCTGAAGTCAAAGGAGAGGAAAGTCTTCCTCTTTGATGACGTGCTCATCTGTGCAAACATAAATGTCAAGTAAGTCCCTCTGGAGACGGAGTAAGCTAAATGCCCTTGGCTTTGAGAACACCTATTATTGTGTCCATAATTCTCCAGAGCAAGTATAAAGTTGTGTTAAAAATATATATTTTTTTTAGCTCAACTCGGCAGTTTTTAAGGTGGCAGCGTGCTGTGATGTGGAACCTTAGGTTTAAAGATACTTTAGCAAACAGAATAGTAAAGAGAAATAGCTCTTAGGGGTTTTGGGCACTATCTGAAGTTGCAGGAGCTTTATCAGCTTTAAACAAATGGTAGAATGCCCAACTACAACTAGAGGAGTCCTAGATAACTGACATAAAACATTTTTTAGTTTCCATCCAATTTATTTTGGGTGACAGCGCTGTTGATCACATCTCCTCCCTGGCGCCGAGTAAACAGGAAGGGGATTTTGTTTATTTTTGAAAAGCTCCTGTCAGAGACTTTGCTTCAAGCTCTCTTGTTCTGCCTTCAAAGTAATTATCGCTTTATGTTTCATTCTACGTGAGCGTCCCGAAGTTGACTTTGTCTGCCCTCCAGGATCTTGACAAACCGATCCCAGTGTTGATTGTCTGCGTGATTACAGGAATACATGAATAGCAATGAACTCCTCTTCACAGCGAGAGGTACAATTTGGTGGAGAACATGGATGAACATACAGATTTTTTTTAATTCCTCCGTCATTTCAAAGGGCGGCTGCGCGGCGTGCGCGGCTCCTTACAGGTGGCGGAGTAAGGAGACCAGCTTCTTGATGTTGTTTCCTTTCTGGTTTCCTTCCTCTTAATCCTTTTTTCTTTTCATCTCCACCAGGGGGCCTCCGGATATCAGCAGCCTGGTTCCCATTGGTCCTAAGTACACCATGAAGTGGAGTGCCCCTTTACAGCAGGTCCAAGTAGTAGAAGTGGGGCAAGAGGGTTCTCAAAGCAAAGAAACCTTCTACCAGCAGAGTGGCACTAAACGGCCACTCAGTGTTTGCAATTCAGGTAAAGCAAAAACAAGAAGAACAAAATTGACTCGCAATCTAAATATAAAATATATCTACATATAAATATATATATGGTTTTTCTCAAGCTACAGTTGCAGAGATTTAACTCTGTGCTCAGAAATAATGTACAATTGTTGGATTATCTTGGAAGATTGGATACAAACACTGTGGCTAAAACTGCTGCTGAATGTGCATGGATGTCAAAGCGAACAGAAACACTAGCTTTATGAGAGAAAATAGTCTGTACGATACAATGAGGTTGGAGGAAAATGAACCTGCGTTTCTCCGTCAACGCTCTTTTGGGGTCAGTGGCCGACAATTTCAGTTGGATTCTGACCAAAATCTTTCAGAAAGAGTTGGGATGGAATCCTGGTCCCAGAGGGAAGGCCGACCCGTCTCGGCACCTTGTCTCCGACTCCACAATGCTAATCTGTTTCTATTCCTGAGTGTCCAGCGGAGCGCCGGAGTTGTCACTCTGATTGAGTAGGTGTTTGGGAGAGGGATAGTGATGACGGTCACTTGTTCCCCATCTGTCTGCGGTGCTTTATCTGGAGGCGAGATAAGGGGGTTGAGTGTGCCCCCTCCCACCTTTGTTGCATCATCTCCAAAGTCTCATTTCACTCTCTGATAGACCACAAACACATCCTGACTGAAGTCATCAATCTGCACAGATTATTCCCTCACTTTCCAGACCCAATTAGAGCGCCTGTAGCAAAAGATAGGGATCTGCGGCGGAGACAGGAGTTCTCCCGACGCTCCATACGGAACTCCAAAGTCTACAAGGCTTAAAGTGATCAGTGATAACATGTCATGGGAAAAATAGAAACACAAAGCCTTATCAGGACAGACAGGATTTTTACAGCTGACAATCTGCCGTCAGACGGCAGTAGTTTGTGAACTTCCTCAAGTTCTTTTCATGGAGTAGAAGAGAACGCTGTAGAAGCTTAGTACTCACTCTTTACTATCGAGACCTGGACTCAGGTTCTCTTTTTTCCCTGGGTCGTCAGGTTCCAAGTCTTGCCGTTCTGTTTGTACACGTCACCAACAGGGGACGCTAAAACCAAATGCTGGATGTCCATCCTGCTGCATTTCATCTGGGCTTGTGACATTGATCGCACACCAACAGTAGGAGTTGGTGAAGTTAAAGTTTAATTTTTTACCTCTTTTTTTTCTGGATTTATGTGTTGTATAAAACAAAAGATCAATAGAAAATATATAAGAAAGTTTCACTCAAAACAATTGGGGAAATCAAGACTGTTAGCTCTCCAAGCAATGGAGAAATGTCTATATCCATACATGTGTCTGTCTCTTCAGAGGACAATATCTGTCCCTGTCCCCCCGAGGGGCTGCTGTGTTTGGACTCTGAAGTTTTTCTTTTCTAAATTTTCTTTCCTTTTTTCTACCTTGCAGCAGCCTGAGGTCACCTTTATCTGATCTTTATGGATATTTCTGCCACCTCGTCCTCTGTGATCTAACGTAGTCAGATGTCCTGTCCAAATCTTGCTCACTCGGAGTCATTTACAGAAACGTCCAGGCTTCTTTTATCTTTACCCTTGTCTCTGTTTTGTCATTTTTTAAAACAATGTGTTTCTATCAAGAGACAAGGAGACACAAAAGTATGTACTGTTCCCAGGAGAAACAGAAGTCTTCAAGTCTGGGTCGTACCACCGTACCACGAAGACCACGAAGACCACGAAGACCACGAAGGCCTGGGGTTTGGATCAGTCCTTTCCAGCAACTGCTGTTTTATTTCAGAATTTTCGGCTTCGCTTCAGTGGCACGGCGGCGAGATGAAACGAGGAAGGGTCCCAGCAGGCTCCGACCTCGCACTCCGCTGCTTTTAATACCTGACGGCGGTGGAGCATTACCATGTCGGGGTGAAGGAAAAAAAAAAATGGGATTACCGTGGATTACGACTCTGCACGTTAACATCTCAGGCTATAGACAACAGCGTGTCCCCGCAGGAGTGGACTGATCTGATCGGAGGTCAGGACAGTTCCCTGGTGGTGGACACTGTTCTTGCAGTTTTGCAACTCATCCTTTTGTATTCAAATATCCCACCTATTGATTTCCGTGCACAGCTGACAGATGCCACAGGCTGCCTGTGTCAAAGATCCCATTAAACCACCCTCCAAAGCCTCAGTGGAGCTTTTATAACAGAACAACCCCGGTCTGATGCTCTCCTCTCCTGCTCCCTGTGTTCCTACAGCTTTGCTCCTGCTCCATTTATGCACGTGGATAGACAAAAGGTAGCCGATCCCCCCGGAGGAGCATGCCTCACTAAGCCCGCCTACTGGTTCAGCTCTTCTGCTACTCTATTATGTGGTGGTGGTGGTGGTGGTGACAGTGCAGGACAGCTATGGAGCAAAAATCTACCGGCGGAATTTAATTAGACAGTTCTCATGGAACCTGCTGCTGTGTAGATGTGGGCCAGGGGAGCGAGGAGGGAGCGCGGCAGACAGGAGGAGACGCAGATATCGATTCAGAGCAGTAACACACAGAGACTTTGAAAAAGAGTGGGTCTGGAATCGATGCTGCATTTGCGTCTAATGAGACACCTGCATTTCATTTGGCCGGCAAAAGGGCATCATAGTTTCAAATAATAGTTTCTCCATCATTTTCTCCTTTTTTAACTCATCGATTCACCGGCTTCTTCGGGGCACGAAGAAGATCGATCAGATTCTTTGCAGGGCCCACGCTGGAGTTTGGGTCGCTCATCCAAATCACGGGCATTGTGAATGTTTCTTGTGCCAAATGACTGTTTTTCTCTCTGCCAACGTTTCGTTTAGTGACGTCTATCATTTTGTTCACCCCGTAGGTAAAACAAACCTGGGACCTCCACGGCTCTACCAGGAGCTGCAGGAGCTGCAGCACGACCTGTCAGTTGTGGAGGAGGTCACTCTTCTAGTGGGAACCTTACAGGGAACATACCAGGTACTTGTAGAATGTGAAAGATTTATTAGATACAAGGTGAACAGATGAGAAGCTCGTTATCTGCAAAATCCAGAAATGATGTCAAATAATCTCTGTATTAATCTGATCTTCATGTACTTGAACACCGTGCTCTGTGGAGAACATTCCACGATGAAAGCTGGGTTTTTTTTCTGTATTCTCGGTCCTTTCACTGCGACGAAGCTCAACATTACTCTTAATCTTCCTGGATTCTGGCAGATTGAGTCACTCACTCTTGTTAAGTCTCACTTTGATCTTAGCTGCTCATCAAAGAACTGTGGAGCACAAGGACAGACGTTTAAGAAGAGAAAAAAAAAAACAGATTTTTCAAGTCAGTGGCCTGTGAAGAATCTGGTAAAAGGACTGAGAATAATAAATATTTAGCTAATTTTCGACAACAAATCTGGTTTATTTTCTGATTAGATGAAGATACAGCCTAGACAGAACATTATGGAAATGTCCAGATGGGAATGTTCGCTCAAGACGGCAACATATGTTCTTCTTACCTGCCTTTCATCCACCTGGCACAAGCTACTGGGTTGGCTGTGAGGTGTTTTCTGGGGGCATGGTGGGAAAATTGATAATGACGCCTTTCTATTACCACCAGGACAGAGCAAACCATTTTTTATCCGAAAGATGACGTTTGTGGTGTATCACTGTCACATGACCAAAGACTGTGGGGGAGTTTGTCCTGCGTTTGAAGTAATGTGACGTTGGTGAAGCTTTGGAGCTTTTTTCAGAACAGCTCCTTTCAGAACATGGGCTCCGCTAAGTGCTTGGATGTCTCCTCCTCTGAAAGCGCACCAATATTTCCCAGTATTGTTCCAGTACCTGAACACATTAATATGAACATTCACCAGTAATGCATCTCGAAAGCTTTTATTTTCACTGCAAGGCTTCTTTAGCTAATTGTGGCGCCTCAGACCTGAAGAACACATGTGATCAGATGAAGTGAATGACTCTCACTTTGCACTGTTGTAATTTCCAGCACAAACCAAATGGACCAAATGCTCATCCACAGCTCATTGACTCCAGGAAATTGATTTGATTCAATTCCACTTGTGGGACGAGGTTTCATTGTTAATGGATGTTGTGGTGGAAGTGAATTGAGTGTTACATTCTTGGGGATAAAAATGCCAATATAGTATTGTGTTGGATTTCTTCCTAAAGTTTTATATGAACTCAGGAGTTGTTATCTGCTGAGGACACCTGTGCTCCAACAGTACTTGGGTTTTTGTGACACGACTTATTGACCATCTACTAAAAACGGCTGTTATTTCTTTCTTCAAGAACTTGAACACCACCGTGGCCCAGGACTGGTGCCTGGCTCTGCAGAGGCTGATCAGGATCAAAGAGGAACAGATTCAGTGTGCGAACAAATGCCGGTTACGGCTGCAGGTACCAGGACGACCGGACAAGTGAGTATGACCTGATTGATGCCATTCTTTAGCTCATACATGAGCAAAATAGGGCCCGGGGCCCTTATGTGGCCCATTTGGCTTTTTGATCTAGCCAATAATAACATCATTGTCCAAATTATGTGATTATTTAAAATTTTCCAAAGGTGCTTTTAGCCTTTTCTTTGCTAGCTACACTGCTGAGGAAATTCCTCAACGTTTTTTGGGCCACCTATAAAATCTTCCTACTCGAATTTACTGTGCATGTTCTTCAAGTGCACACGGCCTATAAATATCTGCTACCAGACCAGTACAAAAAGTTAGAATCTTGTATCATTGACTAATTTTGCGTCATTTTGAGTTTATTGTTGTATAGTTAATATAGTTACATTATTGATGATGGAATCCTAGCCATTCTATTGGTCAGTTCTTTTGTTGAAATGGGTATGGATCAAGTGGAAAGAATAGACAGATGGGGCCAAAAGGACATTATTATTTCTCTGCGACCTGCCAACAAATCACCCACATACCGGTACCGGTCCCCAGCCCAGTGGTTGGGAACCACTGGTATAAATAATAGTAATTTTGGCGAGATTTATAGCATTTAAATATTGATGCATGACTTTCCGATGTCATATCTTAGTTCACACAATATCACACAATTACAATATACTGTAGATTTGTTCAGCATCGTGCAGCTCTTTTTTTAAAATATATATATATATATATTTTTTTTATATATATATTTCTTTGACCTTCAAGGCTTCCCTACAAGGTCCTGGAGCCATTAACATACACATGATGCACATCATAGTAAACACCAGGCCTGAGGTTAAAACCTCTGCAGACGAAGCTCAGAGATAGAAACGTGTTGAGACTCAATTGTGGAAAAGGCTATAAAACACCCTGCTGCTGTAAAAGTTCCCAGGAGCACAGTTTCCTGATGGCTGCTGCGGCTGCACGTCAGTGATTCACAAAAGAGATGGTGTGGGCCCTGTAAAGACGGGGCCCAGAACATCTCTGCAGGAGCTGCTGATGGTCTGAGCTTTACGGCAGTCTGGAGAATCACCTCATTCATCAGAAGACAAAAGCACTGCCAGGACTCTGTCCAGTCTCCTGGTCAATGTGATCAGGTGATCAATAAACTTGATGATTTTTCTTTTATCAAATATAAAGCGAGTTCTGATGGCGGTCCAATCTCTGGTCTGCTCATGACCCAGTTTTGGACAACGGCATTTTCTGTTAGATGTTTTTCAAAGTGGTTTTGTGTGAGTTGAGGAATTTCACCGTTGTCTTGTATGAGCCGACCCTCAGGACAACATGACCTTTAGAGAATTAGACGTGGGAACAGTTTATTCTGTCATGAGTGGGTAATTACCCGACTCCAATATTTCATTTCTGCCAATGCATGGATGGAATAATGATCAGTGCTCACAAAAAGTTCTTCTAGCTCCACTCAGTGAGACACTGGCTCAGGTAAGAGCTGAATAAGGATTCATATCATTTATATATAACGGCGAACAAAAAAAGACTTTTGAAATATATAGATTATTTTTACTACAGTGCTATAATTCACCACTTGAGTTATAGTGTTGCAATAAAGTTCATTTATTGTACTGTGATGTTCCAGTTTAAGAGGTATTTCACTGGAGAGAACACTGTTCAAAAGGCTTTTTTCTCTTTCAGTTAAAGTGTGTTTTTGGGTTTTTAAACAGGCAAAATGAACTGGACACAAACCACAGTTTGTTCATCTGAGCCGTTCATGTGCAGTTTGTCACAAACGTTAGTTAGTTTCAAAGTTTTACTTGAATATGATTATTTCTGTAAACTAACATTTTGTCCAGTAATGGAAAGGGTATAGAAAATGTTATTTTTATGTGTTTCCATGAGATTCCTGGATATTCTGCACAATTTGTCATTGCTACGGCAGGCACAGCGCCCCCTATGTGTTATTAGCCACTTGAACGTCTATGTCAACATTAGATTTTCCCACCACGTTCTTTGTGTCATGTTGTTTTGTTTACAGTGCACTCACCAAAATAGAAAGCTTAAACTTCCTATTGATGTGGGGTCAACAATCATGTTGTGACGTCCAATCCCAAATGTAATCTATAAGATTAGCAGCGCAAACGTAGACAACAACCTTTACAGCAACCAGAGGAGCAGGAGATACAAACCCAGATGTTAGTTCTTGACTTCAGTTGTGCTGATTCTGCTGAAAATGCTTGAGAAAAGTTCTGTGAGTGGAAACCCTACAGCGTTCAGAAGAAAAACTGCAGTAAAGTCAGAGATTCTGAACTGCCTGGAACGTTCTGTGGGATGGTTGAGGTGTTCATGTCTCCTGGATTCATCAGACGAATAAAAAAGAGGTCAAAGAGAGAAGAAGCAGAAGATAGAGATGAATGGAAAGAACAAAAGGTGGAGACGGATGAATTACGCTGCTGTGCCAGGACACAGGCCTGGAGTCAGTCAGGCTGAGGTAACAGCTTGAGCAGATCAGCTCTCACACATCTCCCAGTCTCCTCGTAAGCTGCCACACCAGGCCTGTAGGGCCAATCTGCTTACTCAGATGTTCACTGGTGCCAGATGTCATGCTTTAGAAGAGAACCCCAGATATTCCCTTGGAGGGGTAACCCTTCTTTTCCCTTCTGCGTTTCTGGGATAGTGTCATTAGCTGCTGCACTGATAAAGAGAACGTTTCCTCCTATTTTTTTTTTTATTCCCTGCACTGCAGCCAAGTGACAGTTGTATGTGGGTCGTTCCAGGATTGGAGGACATTTGGGCTCAAAGTTCTTCAGGAACAAACCCTCACTGATTCACTAATAATAGTGAATAATAACAGAGATACTTGAGGTGAAGAGAGACGTCCACTCAAGACTCAGGATCTTTAAATTAACATGAACATTCAACGCTCCGCCCATTTGATGATGTTTAGTCAAAGGTGTCATGTGATTCTATGTTTCTTTTTAAAAAAGTCACAATAGTGAGTCAACATTTTTCATCTCCCCCTGTTCTCTCCATCTTCTACTCTGACTCCAACTACCTCCATGTCCTCCCTCACTGCATCCATCAATCACCTGGTAGCTCCATCTCTAGGATCATTCTTCTACCAACTTGTATCCACTGTCCCTCCTCTGGACATGTCCAAACCATCTCAATCTGTCTTCTCTATCTTTTTCCCTCTAATCACCTCATTGCTGATGTTGCAAGAGACAGTAATGAGACAAGTGACTCCAAAAAACACACAAAATTTCAGTTTAATCCAACTACAAGACCCTAATGACCAACTTAATATTTGTTTGGTCATTATGGATGACAGAAAAGAGAAAAACTCCAGACTTTTTTTTGATATTTTACAAACTATTTCAAGCATGTTTTCCTCTTTTTGGAGTTTTTTGGATTTGGTCTCAGGACGACTAAACTAACTTATTTGAAAATTGGTGGGTGGGACGTTAAGTCAAATTGTTCAAATTCTGGGTCGAAAGTCTAGGCGGCAAAGTCCAACTTGAAGATGAGTGCAGTCTTTGTGGAGACTCTAAAACAGCAACGTTGGCTGGAAGAGAGACAGAAATCCGCCGTCGGGAAGACAGCTCAGTTTCGTTTGTGTGATATTCAACTAATTGAGGTTGTTTCTCAGAGTTGGGATGCAGGACAGGCCCTGATCCTCAGTGGGAACTTTGACCATTCTGACACCTCCCATGGAGAAGTGTCGGATTGCGGTAGAAATCAGTAAACAGGACGTATAACAATTTAAAGAAACGAACAGAAACGTGCCTCCTCTCGCTCGTGATTGATCGCAATTGTCTGCAGGACGTGTGTCAGCGCTCGTCCAAATGTGTTCAAAGAGCATCTTACTTGTTTTCACCCCGTTCTCCTCCTGGTGAATGCACCGGAGTGCACACAGCTGCCGCAGAGTAACTGGTTCATATAACACCACAAAATCACGTGCACGCAGCGCCGAGCCTTTGCTCTGCTGGTGAGAGAGTGGCACAGCAGCAGGGACCCCCCTGTACCGAGTCGGTCCCCTTCTGTCTGGCCCCGAGCAAGTCTCTGCAGTCGGGTAGCACATCACAGCCTCCGCACTGCAAACAGAATGTGTACGTGGAGAGAATCCTGACGTCTGCCTTTAAGGCTGCAGCCTACGTGTGACGGCACTTCACTAACATCCTCCTCTTTTGCCGCATCTGCTGGAGCGACGGGGGGAGACACAGAAGCACATGTGTCCCAACAGTGGAAGATAGACAACGTTCAACAAACTCCGTTTGATTGGCGCCTTCAACTCTCAAGGTTGCTGGTATGAAATAACAGCATTATCAGCCCGGATCTTGAGGAATCGGTTCGGGGAGGATTCGGATTTTGATTCAACTTGGAAGAGAATCTTATCCAAACAGACGTGGTTCCTATGGAGATGTGTGTCCCTGTGGATTTATCTCTGTGTCCTCACGACAGAGGGTTTTCCATGGGTATGATGTAGGTGTGCGCGCAGCAGGGTTCCATCTACGTTGGAGATAAACACTATACACTGTCCGTTTCTTCCTACGTTCTGTAAATGAAAAGTCGGACACAATCGCACACATCCATCCCACCGCGCTGCAGGGAAATGTGGATTATTCTGATGTGCAAGCAGGTCTGAAGTGACACTAACATTTGTCATTGGAAAAAATCTGTATTCCCACAACTCTGTTGGTCTATTTTAGTCTGAACTCTAGGACCTCAACCACACGACTTTGGCAATAATCCAGTAAAGTCTCGAACATTTTTTTAAATTAAAGCAAAAACATTTCAAAAACATGAAAAAAAAATCCTGCACTTTTCTGCATTACATTGAAACATTACATAAAAGTGCACTTCAGGTAAATGCACCCTTAAAAACGAGCACCATAATAGGAAATCAAATGGTGAAAACCCAACATAAAATTTAGCTATTTTAGCTAGTTGCTAAATATTTGCGATTAGGTTTGTGACAATACTTTTGAAGTACAGTAAACTTTACGAGGTCTGGTTTCACCTTAGCTGCTAGTTGCTGTGGGTCATTGCGATGCCAGGAAACATGGAGGAAGTTTACCCAGAAGTGCCAACTTAAAAAAAAAAAAAAAAAAATAGCCGTTTGCTGCCCCCTAGTGGAGGAGTATGTAAATCTTCTGCCCATCTCTGTCTTAATCAAATGCTGCAGTTTTTGGCAGTGACTAAAGAATAGTCTTCAGACCATGTTTCCCATGAATTTTCATGTTAATTTTGACCTTGTGTATCACGTTGCCGTCTTTTCGTCTCACACTCGTATTCAACGTCCGTTTGTCTCCTCTTAACGATCTCCCTGTGACTGATTGTCACGTCAGTCCTGCATGGCATCAACCAGCCCTCAGTGGGACATTGAACTGTCTCCTTTAAGTCATCACAGTATTTGCAGAGCAGTCTATCTCCGGGAGTGTTTGCTACTCCACTTGGAGGTTGCAGGTGAGCTGAAGGACGAGGAGCGTGACAGGCTGCCACTCAGCGCTCCCTTCTATATCTGCTCCTATCGTCCTTGTACATTAGCGTCACACATGTGCCTCGGCGCTGACCTGCCCCCATTTATCAGCCCAGCTGGCTCTTCACTGCACCCCCGCGCCCCGATCTACCCTCCACCTCACCCTCTCCCCTTTTTAACTCCCTGTTCTTCTCTGTTCTCCTCGTCTCTCCGTCTCAGTGTCAGAGCCTGATTCTCTATTCTGCTAGTGTAACACACCTGCACTGCAGCTGTCACTCAGCAGCACACATTCACTTTACCATGAGTGAGTCTCTACAGTAAGTGGAGGTGGTGTTACCTGATAGTAGAGCGGCTTGAGATGGTGGTTTTTTTTTTTTTTGTTAACTTGACGTGGATGAGTTGAATCATCTGCACTCAGCTAGTGTTCCATTAGTCCGCACGAGTCCTAAGACTTCTACAACTGCATTTTATCTTCATGTCAAGGAGGTTTGAGATTTTTATTCTCTCATTCCATACCTCTATATTCCACTTTCTTTTTTTTTTTTTTTTTAAAATGAAGTAAAGTCCATCATGAAGGTGAGAGAAGTCTGTTTCCTTCTCCTTGGTCTTTGTTCACAGGATCACTGTGTGAAAAAGCTCGTACCGGTTGATAACGACGCGGCCATTATTTTGAAAAGCCACTTAATGTTTTTAAATCTTGTCCTTGACTTGACGGCTCACTCCGAGTTCCAATAAAGCCGGATCAATCCAGGCAACAAAGTGCCTGTTCTGGGGTTGCCAGTCTCACTCCTGTCTGCTGATCATTAGGAAGTCATTTCCACTGTAACTGACAGGAAGGCAACGAGTGGCAAAGAGGGAGAGAAGTATTTAAGCTCTAGTGGTCCAACGAGGACGTTAGGATGGATAAATATCCTCTTCCAGCCTTAGTGTGGTGGACCACCTCTGCAGTAGAAGTGTGTGTTTACATCTCAGTGAGTGTTGTCCACCATTAGATGTTCTGGCTTTAGGATTGGCCTTGGTGTGAAGGAGGAAACTGGTTTCTCTGATGGTCAATATTTTGGGAGTTTGGTTATGAAAGACTTTAACACAATATAGTTTGGCTACCATGAGGCAGCCCTTCCTGACGCAACCCTCACCGGGCTTGGGACCGGCACTAAAAAACAAGGGCTTGTGCCCCCTAGTGGCTGGGTATAGAATAAAATTCTATATATCTGACTATTTTGTGGATGGTCTCAAAAATACAGTATTCTAAAGCAGTGTTCCCTAACTTTTTTTGCGCCATGGACAGATTAAATGTTCTATTTTCTATACCAAAAAATCTGGAGTTTTGAAATATTTTCCTACCTATAAAATCTTCCTACCTGAATTAACTGTGCATGTCCAAGCCATTCTATTGGTCAGTTCTTTTGTTGATATGGGTATGGATCAAGTGGAAGGAATAGACAGATGGGGCCAAAAGGAAACATTATTTCTCTGCGACCCGGCACCAATTCACTCACGGACCGTTACTGGTCCCCGACCCAGTGGTTGGGGACCACTGTTCTAAAGGTCTATATATAACGTTTTTAATTTCGGTTCTTTTCTGAAGGTTTTTCTTCATTTTCTGAACGGGTTCTGGCACAAAACCAATAATTAACCAATAATTACTCTGCTAAACCGTACCGTAAAGTCAGATTGTTAACAGTAACACTATTTTTTATGCCTACGTATGGTCTGTCTTCACTTCTGTTGTTGTTCTGACGATTTCTCCTTTCCTTGTGCTTTGTGAAATGATACATAATGTTCATTTCTAACATTAAATGACAAAGAAATACATGGAATATTTAAGGTCACATTTATAGCCTGTCAGTATTTTTCCACAAGGCCGTACGAGGACAGAAGCCAAATTTCCATCGCGGCATTAAAATATGTCACGGCGAAACGCAACAGACCCGTAAGCAAATTATGTTTCCTATTTGTACTCTTCACGCCGTGCGCTGTAGTGGAAGGATATTTTTCTTGCGTAGTGAACGACGGCACGGCAGCAGAAATGTATGCATAGATTAGTCAATGTAAAATAAAGGAGAGCTTTTGATGAATAATTCACTTCTTTATTTTATGTGTTTCCAAAAAGAGGGGGAAGTCACGCCACCTATGTACTATATGTCTGTGTATGAAGAGGTTGCATATTGTAATTTGAGGTTATGGTACAAACCCCATCAATGTTAAAGACTGGTGCCGTCTTGAAAGGTGTCTTTGCAGAGTTTGCAGCAGATGACAGCTGTAGTCAGCTTTAATTCATGGCTCTGACAGTGGATTCCAGCAACAGACTTTCAAGGTGGAAGAGAAACTTTTTAAACCACCTCTGCATCTCCTTTTACTTCTGTGTCTGCCTGCTATTTTTAGTCTTTTGTGCGATTTATTATTAATGAAAAAAAAGGAGAGAAGACTTTGAGATCTCTCTTAAGGTTGACTGGATTTTCTAATTTCTCAGGTTTGTTGATATCCTGTCATTTAATCCATTTTTTTGGAGGGGACCAGAGTCCATCCTCGCCGTCCCTGGGATGAACTCTGATTGGCTCCCACCCTGGACGGTTACATAATCAATTAAAAAGTAACATATAAGGACAAACAATTATTTACAACACAATTCACGCCGCTATTTACCTCCATATTCAAAATTGAATGTCACTACTTTGTTACTGCTTGTAATCAAACAATGTCTTGAATTATGAAAATGTTGATCTTTAATCCGACAATATTCCCTAAATTTCCCGTCCTTCAAAAGTGTTACCTGATTAGATTTTTGTTTTTCTGCGGAGCAGAGGAGAAACATTTCTTGATCAGTGTCTGACCTACTTCTATCTCTGTAAATCCATGACTTTTGTATTTTTCTGATTGAAAAATCATCCGTCTCACGCATCAATGTTCTAAAATACTGCGTCTCCTTGGAGCTCCGGAGACAGATACTCCTTGACCCGACTCGCTGTAGAGAGCTTGAATGGAGACGCTGTCACGGATCCATTTAAAAAGTTCAGTATGTGCACAGTGTTTATGCATCTGTCCCTGAATCTGTGCATCTGTATCTGTTTCTCCTCCAGGTCAGGACGCCCCGTCAGTTTCACCGTGGTCTTCAACACGCCCAACCCGCTCAGCAAAATCTCCTGGGTCAACCGTCTGCACTTGGCTAAGATTGCACTACGTAAGTAGCTGTCGCTTATACATATATATATATAAGTGTTGTGGAAACTTCTTGATCTTGAAAGTCTTGATCTTCCAAGAATCAGTTCCATTTATGTTGATTAGTTGAAGGATTTCTATTAAACCAGCCACTAGGGGGCACAAGCCAGTGTTTTTTTAGTGGGAATTGAACCCAGGACTCTCTGCATTCTCTGTTTTTGAAGCAGGCGACGTTAACCGCTACACTACACGACAGACCAGGGTTAACGAACTCTTCATCTTTCAAGGGAGTGTAAACGTTAACACTCCTAGTGAATGGGTCAGGATGAGGACATGGTTCAGTGACTCACTTTTGAGGACAACTTTGACATATTTCTTGTATCTACTACATCCCGAGGTTCATTGGTCTGAGTTGGATCATCAGAACCTTATTGACTCAGTCTTCCTTCAAGCCTCAGTGACGTGTGAATATCTCGTTAAATGTTTGCTCGCCGTAAGGACAGGGTTAGTTCCTGCCCAGCAGGGTGCAGCATAGTTCTTTGAATCCCTCTTCTAACTGCCCCTTCTACAGCCCTTGCCCTCTGTCTGCTGAGACTGAGGCTACTGTCCAGTCTGGCCACGATGTCCTGTAGAACTAACTTGAACAAACCAGAATCACGTCTCATGCACCGCACTGCACTGCACCTCCCATCAACTCTACAGTTGTTGTATTTTGGATTTTTATGCAGACATTGAGGAGTTCTTTTCTTGTTTACTCTTCTTTTTGTACATTTGATATTCAATACCCTGGAAAAAATTATAAATATTTGATATTATTATATATTGATAAAGCAAAGCAGTCAACAGAGTATTCCTCTTCAATTCTGCGGGTGCAGAGGTGCAACTGTACATTTCCCATTCTGTATGTGGTTTTGTGTGTTGTATATAGTGTAAAAAGACAAACTCAGATACTGTGGCTGCAGTGGAGTTGAGTTCAAACTCTCTATACATGGATAAACAAAGGACAGGAATACTAATAGGAGGAGAAGTGTAGATGGAGCGTGATGTTGTTCCACTCTGCTGCTGCTGCCTGCTTCAGGGACATGAAGTATAGTCATTGTATTTTGGATGAGCTACTGCTTTTGTTGATGCTTTACAGCCAGCATCAATATCAATAATGACTGAAAAAATATTGAGGGATTGGATGCAAAGCAAAACTCATATTCACACTGTGGAGAATCCACAAAAAAAAAATCTACAAAAGCTGCAGATACGATAATGATGTGAACCGAAAGAAACAGAAGAAGAGGAGAAGAAAATATACCAGAGCAGGAAATAAAGTTGTGATTTCTTCATCACCAACATGATCGACGGTGTGAGCTGTGAAGTTATGGGCTGCAGAGAAAGGCTAATAAATATGACAAAGTAGGAATGAAGACTATTGGGTTTTCAGAGAAAGTGACACAAAAGTCAGAGTTGAAGGAGAAACAAGTTGCTGTGACGCCAACTTTGAACTTTACAAAGATAAACACATATTAGTGCATAAACATATATTTAACAGTTAAATATTTAACTTGTTACATGCACGTGTTGGATCGTATTTGCCATTATTTAATTAGAAGAGTGTTTTTCTGTAAATGTTGGAAAAACTTGAGAAAACTGAGCTTCACAAAGGAAAAGATCAAATGTTTTGCCCTCAGCAGGGCACAAATTAACAGCATTGAGATAAATTTCAAAGCTCACTCACACTGAAGCAGAACTTTGCTTCAAATGTTCCCACTGCTCTGGTTTATCTTCTCCTCACAGTTCTTCTCCAGCTCCTTAACTGATCAGCTCAGTCTTTGTGCAGAGGTTGGTTTCACGCTGCCACGAAACAAATAATGTTCTCAAATACAGCAATTTTCTTTTTTTTTCACTTCATGGAAAAGGTGCTTATTCTGCAAAAAGTATATCAGAGAATAGATATTTGAAGAAAAAAAATCACGAACGAAAATCATGATAGAAGAGTGGCACCATTTACCTCCAAAGGCCTAATGTAAGAGAATAAAAATCTTTTTTTTTTGTGGATTTTTGTCATTGGTCCAGAACCAATGACAAAGGTGGATGGTGGTTAATGACTGGATGGTGCAGTGAGATTTGGGTGGCACTCGAGGAGACTGCTGCCCCAGCAAATCTAGTATCAGATAAGCAGTTTTGGGACTAGCGCGCTATTTGTAGCGCATTACGTAACCAAACTACTTTTCACGGTAACTAATAATGTAGCGCGTTACTTTTCCCATTCAGTTACGCCGTTATTGTTACTGTGGTGAGAAGGGACTCGTTACTACCTGTGGTCCAAAGGAGTGAAAGACGGCCGTGCACACTAACTGTGCGTTAAAAAGAAGCGATGATTGGTTGACGTAGACAACATTTCAGGCTAAGCCAATCAGAAAGAGCCCTGGGCGGGTCTTCTTGCCTTATAAGGAAATAAGTAAATACAAGTACAGTATAGTTTCACACACACATTTTTAAAGTAAAGTAAAGTCAACAGTTATTAGTTACTTCTATAGTTTAGTAACTTGTAACGTAACTAGTTACTTTTTCATAGCAGTAACTGTTAAAGTAATAAGTTACTTTTTTAAAGTGGAACATTTCTTTGTTCAGCGTTAGAAAATACTTCCAGGAAAAAACATTCCCAGGATTCACTGATGTCACACACGTGTGGATTCTTTTCAACTCCCTCTCACTGTTGATGACATAACTCCACCTCTGATGACTCACTGTATCACAGCCTGGTTATGTGAGTGCGGGGGTTCCTCCATAAATGGAAGACACTGGGGTGTTTAGCTGGAGTTCTCCCACTCTCCCCGGGGAGACTGATCAGCACCAACCTGGTCAGGATGGCAGTTACGTTGTAATTGTTTTACACCCACACTTGCCTTCCTATTTAACCAAATGTAATTACAATAAGGGCGTTGTTGATTTAATTTCACGGCTGGCGTACTGTCACAGAGGTTTCCTTGTCATTGGAGGCCCGTCCTTCGCTGGGGCGGGGCTCGCCAGGGGAGGTTGAGACGACAAGTCAGCACTTTATCTCCAGTCTGGGCTGCGTGGTATAAATAGGTGTCATGATGTGCGTTGCTAAAAGGTGGACAACGCAAATAGCTAATGTACTCATGCATGATTTAGCGAGTAATTAGAGTCTGCGCGACTGCTCTTCACGGACGCGGCCCCACTCCGGCGTTGACTCCGTCGCCACTTCTCTCTGCTCAAGTTCAGACCCTTAATTTTCCGGAACAGTTGCAGAAACACGGCACAAGTGGAGCCTGTACTTGAGCAACATGTGCAGAGCTGTGTTTGCATAGTCTAATGCGGTCCCCGAGTACAATGAGGTGTGCATGTAAATAGATGGTGTCACTCTGCGCCGCCGTGCAGCGCTGATGAGGCCTTGAAACAAAAAGTGTGAATTTCCTCCCAGCAGTGTTTCTCCGCCGTCCTGGGCTCCATTAATAACGCTGCTGTGCCAGTGCATCTTTTATGCCTCTTTGAGTGGCCCCACCGTTTTTGAAGGGTCTTCATGAAATAGCCAGAAGCATTGCCTAATTAATGGGCTCTCTTGCTGTGGAATTAATTACTTTCAGCCATGCAGTTGCAGCAATTTCAAACAGGGTTAGGACTAGAATCTTTGACGGCGCCTCACACCGAGAACAAGGCTGTCAAGATATGAGAGATGGCTGCAGAGGTGCTGGAGGGATGAATGGGCGGAAGGAGATGAAGACGTGGAGCCTGTGTTGGACTGTTTTTATATGTGTGTGTGTGTGTGTGTGTGTGTGTGTTGGGGTAAAAGCGATGGAGTGGAGGTGAAAGGATGATTGAGAGGAGCAATCAGTCCCACTGCAGGGAACAGAGGCCAAGAGGGGGCCGTTGCCTGCGGTTACACGGCTAAGCGTACCAGTCTTTCACTTTTCCTTCCACCACTCATCTATTGATCGGTGTGCGGCTTTGGAAATTCTGCCACAGACTCTGACACGTCCTCGTAATCCACTGTGTGATAACCCGTGCCACCGTGCTGAAACGCGCGCGAGAGACGGGAATGGTGGGGGTTCAGGGCGGGCAAAGATCCTTTCTGCTGTGTGGGAGGAATTCAAGAGGCTTCACTTTCATTAGGCCATTAGGTATTCAGATTTGTTAGTTTCCATGGAGACTGACTTATCAGATTCTATGTATCATTTGTTGACTTTTTTGTACTATCAATTCATAAGAATAAAGTCAGAGAATTTCACTGTAAATATCCAAGCAGGGTTGGACGTAAATGCGGACGCTGCAGGATTAAAGGTGTTAAGGACAAATGTCTCGGCAGTGAATGTTTAATTTGTCAACAGAATATAAACATTTCTCTGACGTGTTTCAATTCACTGTTGATGACAGTGTCGGGAAATATGTGAGCCTGGAGAATTCCACCTCCGAGCCCCTGCTGGAATATCTTTGATCTTCCAGACCTTTGGCGAGTTTTGCCTTAAGGCCTGTAGACAACCTTGGAAAGTCGTTTTCATAAAGTGTTGCCTTTCGCTGCATTATATCAAAAAGATTGACCTGAGGGTGACGTGAAGACACTAAAACCATTTCGTGTCTTTCATCAATTCCTGGGAGTGAATCAAGATTATGTTCAACTCAACAGTCCACGGTTTCACACCTGGATAATCGTTACGTTTCATGATTTCTGATGTTATATTCACGTGTCTGGGATTATTCCACTATGAGTTTTGGCTCAGAGGTTGTGAAACACATATATTATGTGTGACAACCTTAGTTCTGCTGGGACGTGGGACGTGTGCCTAACTAGATCTGGGACCTGGACCGAAGTCCAGATCTGTGTCCCATTAAAAAGCCAGGAACGTTGACCACCGGCTGTTGATCTGCTGAAGTTGATTGTTGGTCTTATCAGCCTTTTCTTAAAGACAACAACAAAGTGCATTTACTTTGTGCGTGTGAACAAGTGTGTGTGAGTGTGTGTGTTTAAGGCTTCTTGTCTTTAGCCTCTTAAATTAATTTGTCAAACACCAAAGATTATCTTCCTATCTGGGCTCGGCTCGAACACGGGTAATGTTTATGATGAGCAAACATTCTTCCAGATTTAATTAAGAGATCCCACACTTGCATTGATCCATGGGAAATATAAATTGCGCTGGTGTATTTAATTAGTCTATATCTTTGCCCTTTGTGTCAGTAGGGTTGATAGAGCGCCATGCTCTGCAAATTAATCTTAATCAGCAAAAGACTTGAAACAAAGGCCTGATAGGAATATAGAAGTGGATGATCCTCATTATTCCATCCTTACATCTGCACTTATTCGCCGCTCAGACAGGAAGCTGTACAGTTCACAGGTCTGTAGACGGAGTCACCCTCAACCTTTTGCTGATGGAAACTCATCATTCATATAAATTGCCTAATTTAACAATGTACATAAATTATCAACATCCCAGTGGAGATGGCTGTGCTGTAACTCACTGCCTCTTGACCCTCACTGTCCAGGTGATTCCACACTGATGTGTTTGTGGAGGTGGAGGTTCATCTTAATCTGCGGAGGTCATTTTTATGAACCTGCAGTGTCACGTTGTTTTGTTTAGAAGAACAGTTCAAGTCAAAGAACCGTCGTTTGACTTGGATCCTGCTCCATTTGGTGGTGAATTTTTAAAGTTTCACTTTTCAAGGTGTGTTTTCAAAGTTATCTTCTTCAACGATGTTTGTTTTCAGACAACACTGTTTTTTTTAAACACCATCACTGGGTCACAATTTGTGGAGAAAGTTAAATGAATGGAAATGGCTCCTTTCTTATCTGCTCAACACTTTCTTACATATAATAATTCATCTTTTGAGGTGGCCCGAGATAATTTTCCATTTCAAAAGTACCCAGAATTAATTGAAAATAAGCCTGGAGTGATAAGGTTCAGTGCAGTTCATCAAGTGATTCACAATTAACCTGACTGTCGCCTGGGCTACAAACGAAGAAAGGAAGTTAAAAACCACCCAACCATCGTTGAGGGAAAGATGGATAAGAGGAAGGAAAAACCAACCAACTGACCGGTAGGAGGGAAGAAGGAATTAAGGTAGGAAATGAAGAGAAGAAGGAAAGAAGTAACAAATCAATCAACTTAAAAAAAGAGGGATACGAGGAAGGAAGGAAGGAAGGAAGGACCAATCAACTTAAGGGAGGAAGAAACCACTGAACCAACAGTGGAGGGAAGAATGGAAAAGACCAACGAATAAAAGAAGAAAGTTATGGAACCAACGAATCAACTTAGGGAGGAAGGAAGGAAGTATGGTAGGAGGGGCCAATAAAATAAAGAAGTAAAGGAAGTGATAGAAGAAGAAGGAAGGAAGGAGTTGATGTACAAAAGAATGAAGGATGAAAGAATGGATAGGGAGGAAGGACGGAAGGAAGGAAGGAAGTTGCAAAACAATCAACTTAAGGAGGTATAAGAGGAAGGAAGTTCTTAACCACCAAACAGAACAATCATCTTAGAAAGGAAGTTTAGGAGGAAGAGAGGAAGGGATAAAGGAACCACTTAACCAACAGTCGAGGGAAGATATGGAAAAGACCAACAAATGAAAGTTATAAACCAGCGAAACAACTTAGGAAAGAAGGAAGGAAGAAAAGAAGAATAGTTAAGAGAGTAAAGGAGGGAGGAAGGAAGTAATGTCCAAAAAAGGGTTGAGTTCTCAGCAGCTGGACTTCTTCTTGGAGTTGAAAGATGTTTCATTCCTCAACTGAGGAACTTCATCAGTTTCTGGTTGACGTCAGAAGGAACTCTAGTGGTTCTTCTCCTCTGGACCACAGTCTTCTTCTTGTTCTGGTCTCCTCACCTCTTTGGACAGAAACTTCTCCTGATGTTAATGAGCAGTTTTCTTGTCTCATGTCCAGATGTGAATGGGAGTCGTTGTTACATCCATCTAGAGAAGCTGCTCTGGTGTTGATGAGCAGATGACCTCCCCCTCTATTCAAGGTTGGTTGAAGGAAGTTATAGAAAGGAAGGAAGGAAAGAAGGAAGGTAGGAGTTGATGAACAAAAAGGATGAAGGACAAAGGATGGAAGAAAAACATCTGCCAGGATGAAGTGAGCCTTTGTAGCAGAAGGATAGAAGATATGGAGCAGCAGGGAGACAATGAGTCGCCCACACCATGGTATGGAGAGGTTGTGATTCATATCTTTTAGGTGGAAAGAACTGCTCAAGAGCACTACTGCAGAAGGAGTTTAACAATGAGGGGGTTTAGAGGAAGACTATTGATTTGATGAAGGAGTTTATTATCAGTCGACCACAGTGATTGGTTTTTATGCATTAACACTATTTATATATTTTCACTGTGTTTTAAATTATGTTTTATCAGTTAAACATTTTCAAGTTAAATGACATTAAATTGCCAATTGAAGCAGCTCTAGTTTTCTATCGCTCTTGCTTTCATTGTTGGGGATTTTCACAAAATGTACAAAGTCAACACAGCCGTTTAGCGCCATCTCCTGTGCAGAGTACAAACCCATGTCAGAATCAGGAATCAGGTTCTGCGCTCACCTTATAAACTGGGCTGTCTTTCCTGGCAGCTGCAGAGCAGCGTTTGCTCCTGGGATATTAATACCTCCCGCTACAAAGAAGAGTTCACTAATCTACCTCTTTGCAAGCTTCACAGTCTTCATGCAATGCAATCACGGAGCAGCTGCATATCCTGAATAGATTTAATGGTGGAAATGCACCGGTGAGAGTGGATGTAACTGCAGCCCCGGCCATTGACGAGACTTTGTAACAGATATTGTTTAGTGATTGTCCTGAGATGCTGCAGAGTCGCAGTGATTTGATTATAAAGAACCTATGAAATGTTACAGTGAGACACTTTCTCATGTACGGGTCGTGTTTCCAGGAAGGTTAGAGAACTTTTTGGAAAGGATGTAGTGTGTGAGGAAGAGCGTTTGGTGTAAAATGAGGGATGGCTCCAAAGATCTTTTCTTTTTTACAGGTTCTAGAAGAAACCAAGAGTGTTTGCAGATCCTGATGTAGCATGTTTAAAACCTCTTCTCCTTTTTGTGGCTAATGGCTAATCTTTCACATCATTGAAGCCAGATGTCATGGAGAAAACAGCATTTGTTGTCTCTGCGTAACTTTTATAAAAAACAAAAAAATCTCGGATTTCCAGAGGCTTTGAAAGGATATGATTGGCGTATTTTTCTGTTTTTTTTTTTTGTCACAAACCACCAAACTGAAGGTCTTTTGTATCTGAAAAGACGCAGCACATTCGTCCAAAGCTGCTTATCTTTGTCCTTGATCGTGTTTGTACTCACGGCCCTATTCAGACGTCAGACGTGACAAGGCTGAGCCTCTCCAGTGTGGAGTTGGTTAACTTTAGATGTTTGGATAATGAAGTTATGCTGCTCCCCGGCCATGGCCATAGGACCATCATTATTATCTTCTTCTCCAGAACCTAGTTATTAAAATTCGCTTAAATCTGGCTTTGGGACAAAGGTCAGGTCTGCGGAAGGTGCGAAAACAAAAGCCAGTGTTTCAGTGGAAACGTGTGCAACACATCTGTCAATGTGATGAGGCTCATTAGAGCCAAAGCCACACGGTAACGTATGAGAACAGGGAGGAAGCTGATTTTTGCAAGCTGTTGAATTTCATGGTCAATTTAGTCTCCTGTAAATGAAAATGGATGGTTGCAAAGTAGCACAAAGGGAAGGTTTTTCCAGATTTGTCAAGAGTGCACCTGTAGAAGTTGAAGGAGTTATGAGCGCTGAAGAAAACAGGTCCACGCATTATCATAATTCACACTCAGCCTTTTGCCTTTCTCTGCAGCGACTGCCTGTTGATTAAGTGCAGATTTAATTACTGTTGAGATTCTGTGTCGGCATTTTTTTTGGCCTTGGCTTCAGCCTGGGCTGGAGGAGCCTGAACACACTTCACTGTTGACTTTGTGTTTGGATCGGATCACGTAAATAGGAAAGTATTATTGAGGAGAAATTCCAAAAACACAAATGTATAAATATGTCCATTCATATATAATATCGATAAATAAGAGTACATGTTGTATCATATATATAAAGGTTCACAGGACGGTGGTGAGACCAGCCATGATGGATGGATTAGAGACACTAGGAAGAGACAGAAGACAGGAGACATAACTGGAGGTGGAGGAGTTAAAGATGCTGCTGAGGTTCTCTTTAGGAGAGACAAGGATGGACAGGATCAGGGATGAGGTGATTAGAGGGACAACACAGACAGGCAGGTTTGGAGACAAAGAAGCTAGAGAAGACTGATTGAGATGGTTTGGACATGTTCAGAGGAGGGACAGTGGATACATGTTGGTAGAAGAATGATCCTAGAGATGGAGCTACCAGGTAGGAGACAAAGAGGAGATTGATGGAACAGGGGGAGATGGAGAAGGATGACTTGCTGTGGACACACCTGAAAAAAGAAGAGGATTGTAAATATATATGTCTATATATATATATATAGGAGATGGAGAAGGATGACTTGCTGTGGACACACCTGAAAAAAGAAGAAGATTGTAAATATATATGTCTATATATATATATATATATATATATATATATATATATGTATATATTTTTAAATATATGTGTGTATATATATATAATAGTTCAGTTCCACAACCAGCCGTGGTGAGAGGCTTATTGCAATAACTGTGAATTCTTCGTAATATCTTGAACTTGTGAATGTTGCAGTGTTGCTGTTAAAAAACGCTTGAGTCGTCAGTAAATCCATCACTGGAATTTCTCTCTGTTGTTGTTTTTTTCAGGAGAAGAAAATTCTCCAGGTTGGTTGTTTGGAGAAGATGAAGGGAAAACGACGGCTCCACACTGGTGTCCACTCCTCTCCTGTCACATCCCTGTCTTGGCCCCGAAGTCACCTGAGAGGAAGGTACGTACCTGGAAATGACCCCAGAATGAGTTTGTGTATATATATGTATGTACATGTATATATACTGTATATTTTATATATATACATATATGTATATATTATGTTTATATTATATATACAAGTTATATATGTATGTGTATATATATACACATACATATACACATATTTATCTCTCTATATATAGATAAATATATGTGTAAATATATGTTTTAATATATATATACATTTATACATATATGTATATTCATATATATATTTGTATGTACAGTATGTATATGTAGGTATATGTATATATATATACTGTACGTATGTATATATACATATATGTATGTATGTATGTATGTATGTATGTATGTATGTATGTATGTATATGTAGGTATATGCGCTCAAATATGCTCTTTTTAATCTAAATGAAATATAAACCCGTGTACAGTGCCATATATAATTCTTACACCTCACCCATAAATCTCTCTCTCTCCATCAGCCTCTAGTTCTTTGCCTCTCTCTCTCTCTCTCTCTCCTGCTCCACCTCCCCCATTAATCCATCTCTTCTTCTCTCTCTCCCTCTCCTCCCTCTCCTCCCTCCCTCCCTCTTAGTATTTTCACTTCCTGTCATATTTTCCAGATTTTTCCGTCTCCACCCTACTCTTATTAGCACCTGTGGCCTTTCAACCTACACCTACTCCACCCCATCCTCTCTGCCCACCTTTACTCACTCTGTTACCAGACAGATTTGTTTTGATTCGTCAGTATTCAGTTCTCCCCTGGACTCAGACTTTGGGTTTTACTCCACGGCTCTGTTACTGTTGTTCTACCATCGATGTTGACAAGCAGAACAAACCATTGCAGCAGGAATGTCACTGAATGTATGCGTGGAGTTAATGCAAAGTGATGCTGTGTGAGACTGAAGCTAAAGGTTCATGTCACCGTCATCATGTCCTGAATGTTTGAAATGTAAATGCTTTTCATTTACATTTAAACAGGACGCAGAGAAAAGGCTGTGATTAGATTTTGTTTTGGGTTAAAACATAAATCTCACCTTAAGTGTTAGGAGTCGAAAAGAAAAGACAAAACAACATCAACGAGACGTTAAATGATCTGGACGCAGGCTGAGAAATGAGATCCTAGGCTGTCAGTAGGAAAACAACAACCCTCAGTTTATATATTTATATATTTATGTATATTTGACCTTCTTTTAAGTACCATTATTAACTCTTGAACCTCCAATCACATTGTCTGTCTTCTGCCGATCCCTGGAATCGATCAATTCTCGCTCCATTTTATAAAGTGTTCACTGGACCGAGGGTCAATTGTGACAATTAACAGTGCGTTGTCCTAACAGCTACAATGCATTATGTCGGGAATCATCTCAGCCCGAAACACTCAGACCGTTGGAATTACCAGGTGATACTGGAGCAACCCTGGGCCAGATATCGCCTGAAGGATCTGGATCGATCCGAGCGGTTAACTTCAAGGAGTCTCCTATAGATCAAATGGTCAGGACAGGTGAGAGGAAGACTAAAAGGGTTGAAGAGTCAACGGCTGTGGTTTGGAATCAATTCACTGAAGCGGAAAGATTATATTTCTAACCACATTTTATATCACGGTAATGCGGTTACCGGTCTTTCTGTGCAAGGAGGGGCAGGAGGGCGCCAAATTACCACGGCCACCGGGGGAGGACTTTATAAAGTGATCATGCAATTACCTTAATGGCTGTGGGACATCCGAGCATAAATCAATGGTCCAACATTAGATTAAGACCTATATGCCTGCCCGTAATCTGTGGATGAGTCAGGATGGCGAGCTGAAACAGCGGCGTGAAGATAGAAACGGAGTTTGGCTTTGCCACAGTAGGAGGGAATTTCCCCCAAGACTTTGTGCCGCTGATGTTCCGGAGTTTTCTGCAGGAGTGTGTTACACCTGGCTGGAAGCAGGAGCCAAGTCAATTAATACATCAGGAGCCGGTGGGAGTCGACGCGCTCTCTCTTGTTCCTCGCAAACAAACCAGGCACCTGAGTTAACCGGCGTCGCCGTGTCAATCAGAAAAGGGTGTTTGCCCTCAGGATTGTTTCTCCTGGTTTGAATATCTCATAACGTTTGGTCAAAACGCTGCAATTTGTTTTGGCGAAACACAAAGGGCGATTCATCTCCACCTTAGAAGGATGGTTGGTGTAGGTGTCACAGAACGGCCGAGGTAAACACTGGTGTGTGTTTACGTATGTGACTGAAGAGGAGGGAGCTTCAAACCCAGTGACTTTAAGCCTTTCATGCAGAACAAACTGTGATGAGGGGCTTAAGTCAAAGGAAGCTCCTCTTCTTCTTCTTCTTCTTCGCCTCAGCTACTGCCTTTGGAACACACACACACACACACAGACAAACCTCCACAGCGTCTTTCTTTCTTAAACCAAACTAAAACTCCTGCAGAGAAGAAAGAATGAAGTGAAAAGAGAGAAAAATCCCTGGGCAGAAGGGATGGAGTCGTCGGGGCCAAAGCTATTTCCTACAGAAAATAAAGTTCCGAAACAGCACGGAGCGGACAACACGCACAGGTCACTTCAGGGAGCTGCGGGCCGCCGCGGGCCGAGGACGGTTCTGGAACCGGGCTCGCTACTGGGCGAACTTATTAGGCACAGGAGATAAGGCTTATCACAAGTCTACTGAGAGAGGACAGTGGGGGCAGACTGGCTCCTCTCTATTTATCTCCTTCATTTTTTTCCCACTTCCTCTCACACACACACACACACACACACACACACATATCTGGTGTTATCTTACTTTAATAGACAAACCACATTCTGATGGCCGATGTTTAAACAGTCGCTGCACACTCTATTTCACTGCCCTCTCTGGCATTTGGGAAGATGAAACAGAGCAGTGTTTGGCAGTCGGCCCACAGGGACAGTGGGAAGTGGTCGGGTTAACAGATTAATCGGAGCTGCTGCAGGAGGAAGGAGAAGAAGAAAAAAAAGCCCCGTTTACAGAGGTTACTGGCTTTGTTCTATAGTGCTTGGTGATGGTTCTATAGTGGAGCGGTTATCAGATCTGCCTTACATGCAGCAGGTCCTGGGCCCCAGAGGAATCGTGTAATTTATCTCCCTCAGTAACCGAGCCAAATGAGGAGCGAAAATAGAGCCCACAGGGACAGTGGGAAGTGGTCGGGTTAACAGATTAATCGGAGCTGCTGCAGGAGGAAGGAGAAGAAGAAAAAAAAGCCCCGTTTACAGAGGTTACTGGCTTTGTTCTATAGTGCTTGGTGATGGTTCTATAGTGGAGCGGTTATCAGATCTGCCTTACATGCAGCAGGTCCTGGGCCCCAGAGGAATCGTGTCATTTATCTTCCTCAGTAACCGAGCCAAATGAGGAGCAAAAATAGATGTTGACGGAAAACTGAAAGTTTGGTTAGTAATATTAAATGAAATAACAAAAGTTAATGTCTTATTATATATATATATATATATATATCTTGACTTGTGTTCTGTTAGTTCCCTGACAAAAACACCAGCTGTGTTGTGACACAGTTTGATCGTCTGAATAAAAAAAAAAAAAAAATGTATATTTATTTTTCTTTGTGTTTTTCACGCTGTTCCACCCTGGACACTAGGTGGCAGCGGTAATGGTTGCATGCATGAAAGGCAATAATGTGATAGGTCAGCAATATGACGTCCAAGAACTGACGTCTAAGGCGTCCCACGGTGTATGGAGAAGTGAATGGTTTATATGATGTGGCCTCCTCCGTCCAGGACACATTTATGTATTTGTTGTGTTCAGTGTGTGTGTGTGTGTGTGTGTGTGTGAATAACTGCTCATTCAGCAAACTGTGAGGAAGATCGATTCCCAGATCCTGTCCTGATTTAGCCATTGTGAACAGGACGCATGGACCCAGCGTGGCCAGTGAAGTCAGGGCTGTCACAGAATGATTAATAAACGTCACACACTGTACCTGCCTCGGTAGAAAAGTGCTTTTCTTTTTTTCTTGTTCTCACTCTCAGCTCTAAAGTGCTCCTAAAGATTCCAGGCTATAAAAGTTCCCAGAACGGTGACGGTCCACGTTTCCAGACTGCATTTATGGAGCATTAGGTGAGGACAGGTTTGAGGACCGCTGCTATGATAGCGCCTCCATAATACCCCGGGGGTATTTCATCAAGTGGTGAATGACAAACTGGAAGGGGGCGCCACCTGAGTTAGGTTCTCTGAGAGGATTAGCTTCTGTCTCTCAGCTCAGGAAATGACAAGACTGGATCTTATTTCATCCCCAATCCATTAGAAATACTGTATTTTATAGCGGGGGTGGCGTGCAGTAGGCCGGCGGTCAGCGGCGTGCGTTTGTCGTGTACTAGTCGGATCGCACTTCCCTTGTTTACCAAAGTCGCCCGTGTCTTTTGAGGGTGTTACGCGTGTCCCTCCAGCTCGACTCGTCGTCCATCATCGCCGCTGTTGCGCCGATAAGAGCAGGAACTGTGCGTTCACTTAGTCACATGACAGCGTGTAGTGAAAATGAGCTTGTTGAACAGCAGCTCACACACACGCTGTGATCAGGAGCACACTGGTTCTGCAGAGGGACTGATTTACGCCCGTAATGACTCAAAGCTCTCACAGCCCAGATGAAGGTGCCGTGTGAAGGCTTTCTGCAGTGCTTTGATATGAAGTGTGAAGCTAGAAGAAGAGGTGGCCTTCATCTGATGTAATAGAACCTGCCCTCCCTCCACTTTGGAATGATAATAATTTCAAAAACAAATTAACATCTTATGAATACCTCGACCTCCGGCTTCCCTGAAGGTTCTTAGGGGACAGTGATGCCACAGTGGAGCAAAACAATGTTCTAAACACATGACTCAGTTCCTTTGCTGCAAAGTCTGATGACAAAGCTGGAAAAAGCAACACAATTTCCGCAGTCTGTTAAAAGAGAGGACACAAACTCATTGGAATGAATCCAAATAAATCAAGATTATGGACATGTTCAGAGGAGGGACCGTGGATACACGATGGTAGAAGAATGATCCTAGAGATGGAGCTACCAGGTAGGAGACAAAGAGGAGATTGATGGATGCAGTGAGGGAGGACATGGACGTAGTTGGAAGAAGTCAGAGTAGAAGATACAGATACGAGAGCAGTATTTGACCCTGGAGCAGGAATGTTGAAACCTGAAACTCCTTGTCTATTGTACATGTTTTGGAAGTAGTTCATTATCTATTGAATTAAACAGAAAAGTCCTTTTATTGTCATTGTACATTGGGAAGAGTGAGTGAAAACCAATGTTTATCAGTTCTTGGCAGCTTTAGATGGAAGTGCTGAAAAAAGAAATACAAAGACGTCAGAAACATAAAAAGTTGGACCGAACCTTGAGACGCTGCCATCTAGGGTCCAAAAAAAAAAGAATGTTGGTTCTTTTATTGAAGTTTAATTTCTGTTTTTAATAATTCTCAGCAGAATTTCAGGATGTTTTTGTAAGACATTTTTAAACTCGCCCTGAGTTTGACACATGTCCCTCGGATTGTCCAACACCCTCGATTCAAATCTGTGCATTCAGCCAGTGTGTGGTCCCAGTGCATGGGTGGCAGTTTGGAGACCGCATGAATCAAACCGCGGTTCCCGAGGCTTGAAGCGGAACGACCACGACTCTTGCAGACTCAGTAGCTGCCGCCAGGGTTATTGAATGCATCAACACAATTCCATTTCCTGTGACAGCGCTCTTGTTTTCAGAGAAGCAGAGTTTTGGTCTTTATTTCCTCATCAGTTTGTCGACAGCTGCAGTTACTGCTGCTCAGCGTCTGGAGTTCAGAAGGGGACACGAGCCGAGGGCCGGCGTGCGGCAGGAAGTGTCAATGTAATTACAAATGTGGAGCCGGACATCAAAAGGGTAGTGAGCGGAGGCGATGGCGCTCAGACCTCTGGGCCGTCACGGGTCTCCTCAGCAGCGAGGACACCACACGTGTCAGTGTCATTAACACACAAGCTTTGGGATCAAAGAGGGCAGAGCTGACGAGCTGCAGACGGACGCTAACCCGGAATGGACGCAGTCCTGGGGGGACGAGAACCAGTGACATTCAATTAAGATTCACTGAAGTCACATCTGAAAAACACAAAGGAAGTCGACGCAGCCCGTCACTCAAATACCAATAACTATACCCTTCATACTTATGACAAACTATAGCCCCGCCCCCCAAATCTGGACCACATTATTTATGGACGTGAGGTCGTAATAAATATGCACCAGAATCGGCCCTTCCAGGATTTAACTCTCGTAAACTGGCAGGATTTGTAATATATGTGGTGTTTACGCTTTGTTAAATCACGTACGTTCTCGTTGTTGTTTATATTTATTGAGTTTTGGTTGATCCAGATTGAATGTTTACGCAAAACTAAGTTTCTTTATAAATGAAAAAAAAATCTACATTGCTTATTTGGCAGTGGCGGGCTTCATCTGTAGGCCTTCAGCGACGTCAAAGTTTTGTGACGTATGTGTTGCCTTCTACGTAGGGCCAGCTAGAAGGTCCTAAGGTCGCAATCTCAACAGATGATTGGTCTGAGCGCTGTAAACTGACTGGGCTGAGTTCATTCACTTACAGCGGGCTGTTCCTTTGCTTTTGATTCTGAATAGTCGACAATTTAAATTTTTTAAATATTTATGATTAAATTTCTTTTTCTGTTTAGGCCAGCAGAGAAGGCTTTGCTGGCTCTGACGACCCACCACTGTTATTCCGAGAGAAAACATAACAAAATATAATCAACTGCTGTTCGTTTTTCATTAAATATTCAGTTTGGTTTTTAATTTCGGGGCAGTTTGTGGCCTAGTGGTTAAGGAAGCAGACTTGGGTCTGCAAGGCCCCAGGTTCGAATCCCCCTACCGCCAAATTACCGCTGAGGTGCCACGGTTATGGTCCTCACACACCGCTCCCAAGGCGCTGACCCCTCACTAGGGTGTTGGGTTAAATGTAGAGGTATAATTTCCTGAAGGATACTCCGGAAGGATTAATAAAGTTCTAAAAATGGTCTGAAGGTCTGTCACACAGACACGGTGTTTTTATGAACACTTGTAGGAGAAAAGAAAAGTGTTAGGCTTAGATTTGTATTCATGTTATGCATTAAGCGGCGTTTGTTCTGAAGTGTTTTCCTTGTAGATGAAGTTGCTAACCACATGAGAGGGTGGAGGAGCTACATTATGAATGGCTGCATCGCCTGCCAATAGAACGGAGTCTCTTTGGCAAGAAGGCAGTAGAAGAAGAAGCCCAGTGTTGGCCAGGACATGAATAATGGATATGTTGCCACGTCGGGATGCAAAGTTGCTGCTGTGTGTGTGTGTGTGTGTGTGTGTGTGTGTGTGTGTGTGTGTGTCCCTGTCGGAGGTGTAAAGTGGGTTGAAATAAATGGTTCATATAATCAAAAGAGCAATAGCATCAGTATTTATCAGCCATCATTACTCCTCCTGTACTGTTTTATGTTCAAACTGATTCGGGAATTTTAATTTACGTTGGAGCTGGCAGCCAATCAGAACAGAGTGTCACACACTGACACACACCTAGATGTTCTGTGTAACTTCATCCTCCTCAAACTTTGTTCTTTCAATATTTTACAGGGGTTTGTTTTTTTTTTTTTTTTGCTGTGTTGAGGTTGAAAGGTAAATGTCTCACTGCCAATAGAGGTCAGTGTGGAGCCCTAAATACACGTGGCAGTTTCTGAACCTGATTTCTTTTATATCTTAGAATTTCAGTTAGCGTTGACTGAACCGAGGTGACAATCCAAACAAGAGAGTCACGGAAGAAAAACCTTCCAGTTTTGAACGTAGCTTCTTGCATCTGCAAAGTTCCCTTTGGGTATCTCTGCCAGTAGAGGGCAGTTTGGTGCTTGTATGTACTCAAGGTGAACTGTCAGGACCCGCCCACCCTGCCACCGTGTGACAGTGAGGTATTTAGGAAGAGACTGATCAGGTGTAGTGACAGTTAACGTACTAATTGTAGAGAACGTGAGACAGACTGAGTTTCCTCTCCTCCTTCACTCCAACTTTGCTCCTGTCCAGATAGCATGTAGGAACAAATTACACAGCCTGAAGAGACCTGCAGATCTTCTAAATGCACCAATCGTCGCATTCTTTTCCACTTTCTATCAGTCAGTGGATGGAAAATAGTTTAGTACATTTTAAAAGAAGGAGAAGAAAAACTCTTGTTATTTCTGTCTATTTGT
Source organism: Paraplagusia blochii (assembly GCA_016785265.1). NCBI lineage: Eukaryota > Metazoa > Chordata > Actinopteri > Pleuronectiformes > Cynoglossidae > Paraplagusia > Paraplagusia blochii. The sequence goes on along the minus strand of JAFBJS010001105.1, from coordinate 612,174 downwards.
GCCAAAGTGCTGCAGTTACCTGTGCTGTCTTTATTTACCTGAGTGCTGAACACCGCCCGCTGCTTGATGCCATCGCTGTTTGATTTGAAGCTCACTTTGTAACATTTTCTACCATTACAAGCAAATGAAAACTTTCCATTTTGTAATTTTCCATTGAGATAAAAAAAAACCCTGATCCATTTTCCTCAAAGATGCAGCTCAGAGCTGCTGCCTCTCTTTGTCTTTGTCACATGTTTTGCCAGACGTGGACACAACAAAACAAGAATTCAGATTCATGAAGGTGCTCCTCGGATTTCTTTTGGCAAAGTCCTGCTTGGACCTCCACATGCTGAGGACCGAGCTGCTGCCAGAGCTGCTTTTGATCTGCTTTGCCTACCATCTGTGATTAGGGATTACAGAAAGTCTTGTCTACTCTTGTGCCCAGGGCTTGATTTTAGTCAAAACCCATGTGCTGGTTCATCTGTCTGAGGGTGAAATGACTGCTTATTCAGACCGGGTCCGGTTCTGTGTGCTGCCGATACGGTACCTGCCTCAGGTGAAGTAGAGATAGAGGAAAGGATTGTTTGTGAGCCTGTTTGTGTCAACGTGTTTAAAGTGGATACAGCGACAAAGCAAATTTGCATCACATTTGTGGGACATGCAGCCGCATTCCAGCAGTGGAAGCTGAAGTGTACGGGGAAGAAAATGTCGCTGGAGTCATGAATATGTTTCCGATGTCCCGGCGATGTGAGCAGCAATACGTAGTAGAACACTGCAGCCGCATCCTTCACGTCGCTGATATGATCTTTGGCACAGCCGGGGGATTGTGACGCTGCTGACAGTGTCCTGTTTTCAATGATCTAATAGTTATGTGTTGCTGCAAACCTGGTAAGAGTCTCTTAAGGTTCAGCGCAGAGTTGAAGTCCATCATCTTCCACCTGGGCATTAGCATTAGCATTGGCAGTGACAGTGTAGGGGTCTGTGTCTTGAAAATTATTTTATTTCCGTTTCTTCATTTATGTGTCAATCTAATGTAATGCAATAAAAATGCAAGATTTCGGGTTATCTTCTGCTGAAGACCATGTTTATGCAGCGGAGGCCGTAAGGTGAACTCTATTAGCATTTCATCTCACGCCGTTATCTCCTTACTACACTATCAGAAGTTCATAAAAAAGAAAATTTGATGTTAAGTTCACGGACAAAGGTTTGTCACAAAAAAAACATCCTATACTTTTACGGTGAGGGCTTCTTAGTGTAATGCAGTGGTCCCCAACCACTGGGTCGGGGACCGGTACCGGTCCATGGGTGAATTGGTGCTGGTCCAAAGAGAATCAATGTTTCCTTTTGGCCCCATCTGTCTATTCCTTCCACTTGATCCATACCCATATCAACAAAAGAACTGACCAATAGAATGGCTAGGATTCCGTCATCAATAATGCAACTATATATTTTCTCAGTGAAGACAACAACAATAAACTCAAAATGACACATAGTCATTGATACAAGATTCTAACTTTTTATACTGGTCTGGTAGCAGAAAATTACAGGCTGTGTGGACTTGAGAAACCCTTGTTGTGCACAGTTAATTCAGGTAGGAAGATTTTATAGGTAGGAAAATATTTCCGACCTGAAATTTGATTATTGATTGTGGTTTTTACCTAATGCTACTGATGCACAGGAATTTGCTAGGACAGAAATTCTTCTACTGTTGACCAAAGAGATTCCAAACAGCATTACAAAGAATTTGGACGTATGACGCAGCTTAATTTGTCGTAAAAACTCTACATTCATCAATTTCTATGTGAAAATTCTTGTTCAAACTAAATCCTTTTTCAAGAGTTGTGTATAGAAAAATAAATGACATTGGTGACAAGGTCACAGAAGATAAGCAGGCATTAAAAATAAAGGATAGACAGATGGGAGATGGGCAGATTTATTGAACATAGGGGGCAGGAGATCCAAGTGGCTGGAGGTGTAGAGCACGAGGAGGTGACAAGTTATGGAGGACCTTCTACACGATGAGGAGGATTTTATAGTTGATTTGGTGTTTGATGGAGAGTCAATACAGTAGTTAAAGGTTCTGCTAGAAGTGCAGCTGGCTGCGTGTCAGAGTTTATGGAATCTGTGCTGAAGGCCAGTGAGGAGGGAGTGGAGATGGTCCGTATTAGAGAGAGGGCTTTGAAAGGTGAAGACTGCATCCCTTTGAAAGCCGGGAGTGAGGAAGAGCACTCCAGGGGAGGAACGGAAGACGGGAATATAAATGTGCGGGACAACGTGAGAAGGAAGAGATGGGTTTTGGGTGGAGCTGGGAAGGTGATAAAAGACGTTGGTCAGTTAGTTGACGCTAATTGACTTCTTGATTGACCATAAGGCACATAAAGCTACACAAAATAGTCAGATAAGTTGAGTTTCTTCAACTCAGTCCTACCCCCACCTACCTACGTACCTACCTATGGTACTGTCAATTAACAGTGTAGTTCAATATTACTTTGACTACAGTAGCCGTAATGATTGGACATAAGGCGCACTGTGGAATGGGAAGTTCTTAGGTGCGTCTTAAAGTCCGGAAAATATTACATTTCCACGTCTGCAATGAATTAGTGCAGAATAAAAAAACCCTAAAATGTTAATGATTCTTTTTCTATTTTGACTTTTTTCGTACAACTAACTCAACTGACAACTAATCAGTAGATCAATATATCTCGGTGCCTCTAGTGCAGGGGTGGCCAATAGGTCGGGATCCAGCAGTAGATCTTCAAAGAAATGTTGGTAGATCCTGATCCTAAAATTGTATTCAATTGTATTCCCAGATGCTAATGACTGGACTATAGTGAGAGTCATAAATAGAATGTATAGAATGAGATATCCAGTTTATATAGGTAAATATATTTAGTTTTGTGTGGGGACCCAAGCTCTAGTGCATGCCAGTATATTGCATTAATGCCTCTTTATCGTATTTGCCAGATTCCTGTCAATCCTCGACCCTTCGTCTATGTCAGGACTCCACACTGACTTTGGACACATGTCCACCACAGACTCTGAGACACCTCAGGGCTCTGACTGAGTGGTTTCAGCGTTGGGTCGACTCCAGCTCCAGTCAATTACCAGTTAATAAACAGGGGGAGTTTTCTATTAGTGCTTGTTAGTGCGTGTAAAGGATTGTTGCTATGTGGAATTGGGGGGAAGTCATTGTGACGATAGAATTAGGAAAAAATGAAGGAAAATACAACCACATTCCTCCATCTCAGGCTTTAATACCTGGCACCCGCTCCTCTGTGTTCGTGCACTTTATGGATTTGATTTTCTGCAGACTGTACACTGCAATATATTGTATTTGCAAAATCATTTTTCCCCTTTTAAAGAGTCCAGGCTGGAAATGTGTGCTCAGTATTTTCCCCTCTGAGCGGTATTTAACGCCAGACTATGGAGCACACGCTCCAATAAAGAGAATCCATTACATAAGCCCAACAAGGCTGATGCTCTGAGCCCCCAAAGGAAAATGATGCATTCAAGAATTTATGGATATCAGCTATCACAAATATGGCGAGCGACAGACCCCCACCCCTCGAAAAGACAGAAACAGAACCGCAAAACTGCTGCGACCAAAAAGTCTTTCCTACGTAGTCTTGGGAAGAGGACATTAATTGGATTTGGGAAGCCGTCCCGACCAATGGGGGCAGTGTTCTGACGAGTGACAGCCCAGAGCAGGAATTATTAGAAACCTTCCTGTCATTTTAGGTCCCCACCGGTAACTGGTGTTACATGAATTTGCTGACATGGAGCAAAGTTCTGGGATTCTGTGTAACCAGGCAAAATGTTCACTGGAGATACAATCACAATAAAACATCCACTCTGTCCTGGAGGGATTGCTGTAATTGCTGACGTTGAACATTTATCTTCTGGAAAATGCAGTGGACGCTGCCTGGCCAACTGCTGCCACCATCTGACCTGGGTGGGGTTTGAGGGACGCTGTCATTGGCAACCGTCAACTACCAGGATGTTTTCCAACAAATCGATAAATCTAGTTTTAATTACTGTCATTTGTGGACAGTGAGGACTTCTCTCTCTCTCTCTCTCTTTCTCTCTTACTCTGGTTAGAGACATATTCTAAGTGTTCCTTCAGTTTCTAGAAACATTTTCTGAGATTTAGAACAAACTTTATTAATAATAAATACATTATCGTTATTTCTAATGGGAAAAGATGATTCAAGATAAGAGCAGTTCCTCTGTCCTGGAACAGATTATGTTCATATCTTGATTTTTTTTCCCCTCCTTATCTGTACATCACTCACACTTGAGTCACTTGAGACACTCGGTCACATGACTTACCAACATATACTACCTTCTTAAAGGCTCTTTTCCGCCCGGTAACACATAATACAAACCAAAGGGAGTTCTTGTAACCCCTGAATCTAATCTGCCCCCAGAGGACATCTTGAATTTCAAAATATTCTCATGGCATCCAGATGGACAAAATGTCCCCACAACCATAGCATTCCAAAGCATTGTGTTTCTGCCCAGATTGCACCATGCACATGTGAATATTACCATCAAACTGGCTTTGGCTTCTGTCCTGAACCACTGCTGCTGTTCAACAAAGGAACCACAGGGTTTTCTTGATCCATCGGGTTCAACGGCTGAACAGGAACACAATCCATCCTGGTCGTGGGGTTGGTACAAGCATCAGTCCAACCTGTTTTGGTTTTACTGACAACCACGTAGATAGGTAGGTAGATAGGTAGGTGTAAAGATAGGTAGGTAGGTAGGTAGGTAGATAGGTAGGTGTAAAGATAGGTAGGTAGGTAGATAGATGGGTGGGTAGGTAGGTAGGTAGGTGTAAAGATAGGTAGGTAGGTAGGTAGGTAGATAGATACTGTAGATAGGTAGGTAGGTAGATAGATGGTAGGTAGGTAGCTAGGTAGGTAGGTAGATAGATGGATAGATAGATAGATAGATAGATGGGTAGGCAGGTAGGAAGTGGATGGATGGATAGATGGTTGGGTAGGTAGGCAGGTAGGTAGGTAGCTGGGTAGGTAGGTAGGTGTAAAGATAGGTAGGTAGGTAGGTAGGCAGGCAGATAGATAGATAGATGGATACATAGATAGATAGGTAGGTAGGTAGATAGGTAGGTAGGTGGATAGATAGCTAGATGGACATGTAAATGGGTGGATGGATGGATAGGAAGAAAGATAGGTAGAAAGATGGATAGGTAGGTAGGTAGGGAAGTAGATAGATAAATGTATGTATTTTGTCAACATTTTTGTCAACATTTGACTGATTAAAAAGGAATCACAATTAATTCCATGGCTGTCTCAATGTTATTGTAACTATTGTAACTATATATATGTCTATTCTATTCTATTCTATTCTATTTTATTCTTGCAATTAATCTATAGGTCACATAGGTCATTAACCAAGATAATAGTCTTAAATGAGGGGAAAATGTAAAAAAGAAAAAGTATCTTCAGGTCATACTTTTAGCTCCTGTTTTAGATAGATAAAAAGAAAAAAAAAAAACCTTAACTTGAAAAATTGAAATATTCAATAACATCATGTTTTACAAAATCCTCCTCTTGTCTTTGGAGATGTTGCCACACATTTTTTCATTTAAACATCAGGTCTGATTCAGTCTTGTTCTCACTCCTGGACCAGTAAAACTTTTCCGACAGACTTCATAAGTCCCCGAGGTGTCGGCGCTCTCGCTCAGGAGAGTGCTAATATACAGAACAATCTCAGCCCGGGAAGATTGACCTACAACACTTGCCAGCCTCGTGTGCCTGATAAAAATCCAGCCACCATCAAACTACCTGCACTGTTGAGTGTAGTGTTGCAGTCCCTCAGCTCCGCAGAGTCTCCGTCTCTCTTCACCTCAGGGCTTCCATATGGGCCCTGCATTATACCTGCTGCCTAATTACCTATCAGAGAACTTTTTACTGCCCTTGATGGTGGACTGGCAGAAGGCGAGAGATGGGGAGGGAAAAAAATGGAGCTGGGATGGAGGGAGAAAAAGAAGAAGAAGAGGCATAAAATAGATTGAAAGATAGGAATGAGAAATGGGAAAATGGGACTGTGATTGATACAGAGGACAAATGTTGCATCTGTGTTGTGAATTAATAGAGACAGACAGGGGAGGTGGAGGAATAGCCTTGCCGTACAGATGGGCCTCCACCCTCCCCTTTTTTTCACACCAATAAATCCAAGAAGAGAACATTTCAACTCTGTCTGTCCACTACAACCGTCTCAGACGTGTCCTACTGATCGCTCGGCGTCCTTTTGCCGTCTCCAAATCATGCCCTTCACGGCCACATCTCCACCGCCACCCGCACAATTAGCCGGTCCGTATGTCACATGGTCTACCCTGAGTGGCCCACATCAAAATAACAGTGATTCAGCAGCCAGACACAGTTGTGGTTGGAAGACTTCTGTCTCACCACAGGGGTTTGATGCACTAACAGCCCCAGGCCCCGGGCTGAAAATGTCAACCTCCCCACACTGTCTCTCCGGCCCAGCGGTCTCTTATATGACGCAGGAAGTGAAGGAAAGTAGTTTCCTCTTTTGAAAAGCAAATTTGTTTTTTTCCAAGAAGGGCGATAATTACAGATGAGGTGCTTTTTGCAAAAGTGGAAGAAAAATGGAAATGTTTTTAATGTAATTTTATGTTGTAATAATTTGAAGAGTAATGTGGTGAAAAAGACATTGACGTCAGAATAATAGCTGTAATGCACTGTGTGGAGACATTTGGTTCAACACATTAATCACATATTATCAGAGAAGAGTTTCAATGTAAAAAGTGGGATGAATGGGAGATACCAAAGATGGCGCTGTTCTGAAGCCTTTTATTTTGATAATTCAAAGTAATATGTACATAAACATATGTATAATGTATAAACAAATCATGTTTTGGTTCGGTTTCACAGTATTTTATTTATTAATTTTATTTGTTACCTGCTGTGGGTTAGGCAGGTTTTTCTTTGACGAGATCTAAAATTCTTCGATCCTCTAAGGCCCAGAGACATTTTTAATCTAGACCAAACTTGTCCAAATTCCAGTACTGACTTCCATGATCCCTCCGCTGTTTCCCTGCAAGATTTTGCAAGATTTTAAGCCTTTATTCAAGACTTTCACACGTCATTTATCTCAGTTCACACAAAAGCTTCAACTCTCTGGTCCCGGGGTCAAATATTTGTCCACACCTCCCCTGTCCTCTCCTGTCCCTGCTGCTTCCCACTTTGAAAGACTAGTTTGACAGAAGAATCTATTTAATTAAAGTTATATTTTTCTTTTATTTAACGTTGACACTTGTATGGACCAGAGGACGTTTACAGTAATGACAGCCTACAGTTTGTCTGCATTAACACAGACGCAGGTGCTGATTAAGATGTCGTGACATTAATTATTTTCTCACCTGTAAATACATTTTGTTTTTCTCTTCCAGCTCAGAGCTGCTGTTCACAATCCTGTCCACTGTGCACTGTTGGGATTTTCTGCAGCTAGCACCTCCTTACCGCAAGGCTACCTCTGGGTAATACGCTGCACACACACACACACTGACACACACACACTGACACTGTCTGTTGCATAATTTAGGGTCACATCATAATCATTTGTTTTGCCAAACGACGGCGGTTTTAGTCTTAAAATACCACATATCAGCTGCAGAAGGTGCTGACTTCTTTTCTCATCATTGACCTTCAAGGATCGAGAACGTTTGTCTGTGTGAAATTCAATCCTACGAAAGATTGTTGACCCAGACAGGGCAACATTTTGCTGCTTGACCACTGGTTACGGTCCCTAAAAATGTATTCAATCTCAAAAATGTGTTGGAAAAACAGTTGATACAGATCAGAATAGAAGGAGCTCACGGTCAACAACTGTTTTAGTTCAAAGAAAAAAGAATTTTTTTTTTTTTTTACAAAAGACAAGACTAAAAAATATATTGAAGTATATATATTGTCAAAATAAAAGTCTATCTGAGTGCTTTACATTTTAAAAGCAGTATCACAAATATTGAAACATTTGTTTCATTTTCAAAAGTAAAATACCAACAGTCAAGATCAACATTATTGTGTTTCAGCTGTGTTATTGTTTCTGATGTTATTTTATAAATGTGCAGAGAAAAAAAAAGAAAAATGTAATAACAGGTGCTGCTGTTGGACTGTGTTAGAACTCGATGGAGTTTGATTGGTCCTCAAACTCTGATGGTCGTTCCTCTCCTTCAACACATGGAGCACCAGCCCCGGTCTCCTCATCAAAAACAAACAGAGTTATTTCCATGAGTTTGGAGCAGAGTTTGATTTTTTTTTTTGAGACTTGAACCTCATGACAAAACTCCATCCATGGTTAATTACTTTTGCTGCACCTGAGCGTGAACTCTCTGAAGGTCGTTGGAAACACAGTCACACGTGATTTTCCACCTCAACCACCTGCTGAGCTTCTAACACCAATATTTATTGATTTATTCAGTTGTTTTTTTCTTTTTAAATAATTCATTAACACCTTTTTCTGACCTTTTTCCATCTAGTTTACTGTGAACATAATTCGAATGAACTGAACAGAACAGCAACTTTTTCTTTATCAGTTTCCTCTGTATCTCCTTCTTCATCTCCTAATTTTTCTTTCTTGTTCCTTTTTTTTCCTCATCTTCTTCACTTTGTTCCTGAGCGGTTGGCAGCCCGGCTGCTGAGTGGCTGTGTTTTATAGCCTCCAGTTGGTTGTACCTCCTTGTCAAATAGGGAATGACAGTAATCATGTTAATGTGAGATGGGATAAAGGGAATTTTCGGATGCTTTGATCAAAATAATGACATTATGTCCAATCAGAGTGATTACCCAGTGTTTCCCAGTTTGCCTTCTTGGCCCACTTCCCCCCTTGAATCTTTCTTTTTCTGCTGAATTTTACATCAACTCTTAATAAACAGTGTTTAGGTTCATGGCAAACGTCCACGATGAAGACCTTCTCTACTCTTTTTTTTATTCTTAGGTATTCCAACGACGGTGATTCATCCTCTTGGCTTCCTCTGTTCTTATCATGTCCATTCTCTTGGGCTTCCTCTCTGCGTCCAATACAGTCTAATTAATGCTGGCAGAGCAGTTTCTCCTTCTATAGTTGCTCCTTTTTCAAAGTGAGAGGAGGAATCTGTCCAGGGCTCAGCTCCAAAGAATAAGTAGTGATGACTTGGTGAGGACACTGGATTCAGCCCCAAAACACAGGGTTTTCAGTTGATTAGAGATGAAGGTGTAACGTGAGAAGAGGATGAGGAGGAGGTTAGGATTGGACTGGAGGTCCGTGTCTTCGGGCTTGGTTTTGGGACGAAGGCTGGTCTGATGGAGAGGGTTGCAGGTTTCAACCTGTGTCAGTATGAAAGGACTGCAGCTACTACGTTACCATAGTTACTGAAACTGTCCAATGAGACAAACCAACACAACAAATCTTAAATATTTCTCTCGGCTGATTAGTAGTCAGAGGTTGCTGCTGCATAAATTTTGTTTTCGGTAACAAGACCTCGACAACGGCAGATCTTTGACGTCTCTCCGGTTGTCATTTTTTGTCTCCGTCCCAAATGGTACTCTGCCCATGTGACACGTCTTCCTTGTCGCCCCGTGGACCTGATTATCATGTGCTGCTCATTCTGAAGTCAAGAGGCTGGAGAATCATTTCTGTCCAGATTCCTCATGTTGACACCAGTCATGATTGCATGCAAATAGTGGAGGAGCTTGAAGGAGAGAAGCTAATGAGCATATTTTTAGCTCATGTCACTGCATCTGATCTGCTATTCTTCATGATGGGCTTTGTATTTGGTATGGACCTTCACCTGGACAACACAAGGAAGTAATGAAAGACATCATTAAGATTGAAAAATCGAAAGCATCACGTCACCAGGGGACGCCTCAGGGATGGGTCAGTGTCCTACTGTTCTTGTTTTTCTGATGTTGTGGTGGCGTCACAGAGGACGTGAGGTTTGCCTTGGGACTTTGGACACCTTGGAATTCTTGATGAAACCTACTGAGAGATGCTGATTGGTGCAACGGATCTTTGTTTCTCTCTTTGGTTTGTTCCTTCTTTCTCAGGTGTTGCCACAGTGAGTCAACATTTTCCATCTCCCCCTGTCCTCTGTATCTTCTACCCTGACTCCCTGCATCCATCAATCTGTCTCCTATCTGGTAGCTCCATCTCTAGGACCATTCTTCTACCACTGTCCCTCCTCTGAACATGTCCAAACCATCTCAATCTGTCTTCTTTGTCCCTAAACCTTCCTGCCTGTGTTGTCCCTCTTATCACCTCATTCCTGTCTCCTGTCCATCCTTGTCTCTGATCTTTTACAATGGAACTTTCTTTTAACCATTATCTTCTCACTGATTTTGCGTGAGAACATTTATACGTGGTAACTGCTCCATGTATTCATCACAACACGTTGGCCTTTGTGGAGTTTATTATGTTAATTGTCAACGATAAATCAAAAGTGTCCTGACTTATTAATGCCGTTGGTTATTAATCCCTCAAAGTTCTGGATCCTGGTCAAGGATGTTGGTATCATTAGTCTAAAAGCCAGGATTCATCACGTCTTCATTAACAACATGACTCAACACTTTCTGCCTCTTCTGAGCATCGTCCAGAGTCTGATGTCATCAGTCACTATAACAAAATATTGACCAATATGTCCTTTTTTTTTCTTCGTCACAATCGTATTTCTGCTCTTGTCTGACGTCTGATCCGTGAGACCTCAGGCAGAAGAAGGGCAATGTGGCAGCCGGCTCTGGTCTACATAGAAAAATAATAATGAAATGAAGAACTTTCCCCAGAACTGTAAAAGTTGGAGAGACATTTCTTTGATCACTTGGAAAGTAAAAGTTTAGGATTGTTTAGAAACTCCGGCTCCTTGAAGACCTCCTTGTCTGCTGAGATCACAGAGTTCCTGATTCCTTTGACAGTGGAAAGATTTGCAGTGAATTCAAGCTGTGAGGTGGTTATAATTCCAAGTGGTTTTCCAAAAAGGAAGAATGTGAAAAGCAGCAATTAACCCTGAGATCTGAAGTAATATCGGAGTGAAATGATCCTAGAAGGAAGACATTGTGTCGCTGAATACACATGTTGGAGGAATATTAAAAATCCCTGGTGTTTTGATCCAACCCAGGGCTGCATATGAATATGTCTCTCTGTTCCTCTGTGCAGGTGGCAGGTGGAGGAAGTGGTTCTCACGGGAGCATAGAAATATTTTCCCTCAACAGGCCAACGCCACGGGCCGTGAAGAGCCTGCAGGTGGACGGTGCTGTCAGGTGTCTGCAATATGTTCCTGGACCTTCTAAGGCAGAAGACGTGGAATCTGGAGCTCACAAGGCAGCCTCTGGGACTGGCACCACCATTTGTGTTGGATTGGACGATGGACGGTGAGGAAGTAATCACACCTTCACGTCTACCTCATGTGGACAAATATTTCTCTAGTTTCCTGCTCACACTTCAACCGTTTCATTTACAAAAAGGTGTCTTATCCCAATTCCCAAACCCAGATTCTGAATCCAAACAAAGTTTTGAACCTTAAACACATCCTCTGTGAGGATCTGCAGGGAATCCCGGGTTTAATTCCCTAAGGAATCACAGGCTCGATTATTGACGTTTCCCGTAAGAGTCACTTTGGATGCAAACATCTGCCAAATACATGGATGGCATTATCAGTTCTCACACAAAAGTACAATTTGTTAAATCATTGTCTCATACATTGTTAACAATACTATTTTTTAATACTATTTTTCTTGATCAGGTTCTTGTAACTCCTTGTTTGGGTTTTATTATGTTTCACTTCATTTGTTAAAATCATGGTTTTCAGGGTTGGACGTTAATAGACCCCACCCTTACCCTTACCCTTCACCTGCCTGCCATTCTGACTGCGCACCTCCCCACTGTTTCCTTGTACTCATGTCCTGCACCACAATCACATACTTCTCTGCCACTCCTGAGATCCATTTCATGTCAAAGTTTCTCTTTTAAAAACACTTTCAACCTTATGAGTAGCATAGCATCGCTGCTATTCATTTAGGCTCCACCTCTAAATGCATAGTTGTTGACAAATTAAGAGTCGCACCATGTTTTTGGACTGTGTTACTCAGTTCATTTCTATTTTTTTAGTTTTTTGTTTAAAACTGTGTATAGCCTGTGTTCGAGGCTGCGTTTTTGGTCAGCAGTTTTTTTATGCTGATGCATTCTCTTTCATTATCTGTCTGGGCCAACGTAAAAAAAAAAAAAAAAACATCCTACAGTAACAGAAAGAAAAGAAAACAAATTTCCAGCAATTCAGCACACTTAAATCTGCCATTTTCACTCCTGCTTGACATTTCCCTCTCACACAGAGAGATATAAATGGCACTTTGCATTTGTCACGCTGAAGAACACAAAAAGATTCCTGACTGCTCATATGGGATATCAAACATGAAGAGACAGAGAGGCTGCTCCCAGACAGAGAGAACTTTTAAATCAAGAAGAAGAAGAAACGTCTCACTGATTCTCATTTATAACCTTTGTTTTCTTTCCTCACTTCCAGGATCCTGGTGTACGGCAGTGTGGATACTGCAGCACAGTGTCTATTGACTCACCAGAACCCCGAGGGCTGCCCGGTGTTGTGCCTGAAGCACTCGTCACGCTTCCTGTTTGCTGGTCTGCAGAACGGTTCCATAAGAGTTTACAGAAGAAATGACAATGGTGAGATCATTAAGGAATTGTTTACAAAGAAAAAAAAAACACAGCCTTGTTGCACTTTGCTGTGCATCAGCAGTAGATGCTGCTGCTGCTGATGATGATGATGCTCTGTGTGGTTCATCTTCTCAACATAAATAGCAAAACCTACTGGGTTAATGATTCAGATAATTTGTTATTAGCACAAAACAACACCCATTGTTTTAGACCCAGGGCCTGATTGTGTTGTATTAGTAATATTACTGTACTGTATATTAGTACCTGCAGTAATAATACTAGAAATGATGATACAGTTCTCTGACGGGTTTCTATAAGAATAATAATTTAAATTACAATTGATTTGAATCATTTTTTGTTAATAAAAAAACCTATAATCTTAAAAAAAAACCAAATATAAGAAGTTCTAAATACTGTAAACTCACAATACAGGCCGTTAATACCTATGGTATGGTATGGTTTTTTTTCCTCGGTAGTTTTTCCTTACCCGGGCTGAGGGTCTAAGGACAGAGGATGTTACCAACCCTGTAAAGCCCTATGTGACAAACTTGTTTTGTAAATGTGGGCTATATAAATAAAAATTGATTGATTGATTGGTATAACGGGCCGCATTTTAAAGCTAAATGAACCACATCCTGCCCTCAGGCCTTAGTTTCCTCATGCCTGTTCTAATCCTAAAGAAAGATACTGAGCAGGAGAATTCACAGAAACATTCCGTACAGACCTTCTACTGATTCCTCACTTCATCCACTCATGGGTTGGACTTCCAAGTCGTTCTACTTCAGAACCAGAACTTTAGTTCCTCAGGATTAATCAGAACTCTGAAGTCTGTCAATGTTTTATTGTATTTAGCATTTTTTTATCTCCTTTTTTCAGGTTTCAGATAAATTAGAGATATATATTTATATATATCTAGATAGATAGATGGATAGATAGATAGAACCTACACAGATGAAAGTCAAAGTAGTGGCAGGAATTGAAGAAAGTCACTCACCAGATCCTCTTTAACAGGTTTTCAAAATCTTCTGCTGATCTGCTGCCACCAAACCAAGAGTATTTCATTGTTCTGCTTCTCATGCTTTGACAAGCAAAGAAAGATTATTTGCAATATATTAATAATATTTTATATGATTAAGAAAAAATGGATAATTTTCCTCAAGAGTTCACTTGATTCCGCATCGCGATCATGTAAACTTTGGACTGTGGTTCCTTAAGGTGTCACTGGTCGCATTCTTTGCCATTTTCACACATAGTGTAAGTATGAAAACAACACCCCACCATGAGATGTTTAGTTTGGGCATCGACAAAGGCCGGAGGAGGGGAAGCTGGGAGGAGGGTGGGGTTGATGTGGGTACTTAACACCGTCCCAGCAGGACTGTTCCGTCCTTACAGCCGGTGGAAGCAAAGAACTCCTATCACCTTGTTTTTCATTGTTGTTTTTTTTTTTCCTACCTGGCTTGGGTGCATCAGCGTGTCTGCCTTTCTTCAGCCTGTGCCCTCGTTTTCCTCTCAAGCAGAAAGGATGATTAATTACCCCAAGCTGCCGCCTGCCGATTAAATATTACTATTCATTCTTTGTATTTGGAAAAGAAGCAGAAGGGTGAGGGTGGAGGGAATGGGGGGGGGTCTCTGGAGGCTGGGATTGTTTGTGGATGTGTCAAATGTGTCAAAGATTTATTCTTAAAAAAAAAAGTGATGAACATCAGTTAAAAAAAAACAGCTATAAAAATGTCTAAAATAATGTAAGTGTCGCTGTTTGACAGTTATGCAAAGTGGACCTGGACTCTGTGTCTTCACTAAGACTGGGATGTCTTTAGTGGATTTGTTGCATGTGTTTACTGGACCAGCCGCAGAATGGTTAAATGTACTTTTTTCACGGACTGGTCGTTAAGTTGTGGCAGATAAATACCCCTTAATTAAAATAAACTTCCGGGGTTTTGAAATATTTTCCTACCTATAAAATCTTCCTACCCGAATTACCTCACAGCAAGGATTTCTCAAGTGCACACAGCCTATAATTTTCTGCTACCAGACCGGTATACAAGGTTCGAATCTTGTATCAATGCCTCTGCGTCATTTTGAGTTTATTGTTGTTGTCTTCACTGAGAAAATATTTCCTAATCAAATATAGTTGCATTAT